>PVJO010002151.1:136293-150965 GCA_004026905.1 Hystrix cristata | reverse complement strand
GGTTTCTCATATCAGTGAAACAATTCGATGTGTACTAATAAGTGTCTGATTTATTTCACTTAATAGTATGTTCTCAAGGAACATCCATTTACATACAAATGACTCTAGTTTATCCTTTTTCATGGTGGTGTAGTACTCCATTGTGTAGAAAAACCACGTCTTCTTTAGCAATTCATCAGTTGTTGGGCATTTAGGTTGTTTCCAAGACTTAGCTATTACAAATTGTGCTGCTATGAACATGGTTGTGTATATATTTCATCAAGAAATCAACCAATAACAAGTGCTGGCGGGGCTGCGGGGGAAAAAGGAACCCTCCTCCACTGTTGGTGGGAATGTAGACTGGTCCAACCACTGTGGAAATCAGTGTGGCGATTCCTCAGAAAACTACAACTAGAGGTTCCATTTGACCCAGCTATTCCTCTGCTTGGTATCTTCCCAGAAGAGTTAAAATCCAAAATATTTTTGAAATAAAATAATGGATTATAAAATTCATGTGGAAGCTTTTAATCAGTTAAAAAAAGACAAATATAAAATTTTGCTTTTGAGGTTATAATCTTAAAACGATTTTCTATCACATATTCTCAAATTTTACAAACTTTAAGTGGAGAAAATTAAGGTATTTCCAGGAACCTAAAGTAAAAAACAGAGAACTACAGCATAAATAACTCAAGGAATTATCTCTGGATGCAAAGACTTGTTCCTTATAATAATTCTACATAGATATTCAATAATTGTGCTTTGATTTTTAATGCATAAATATGTATCTTTTTACTAGGTGCTACTTACATCCTTTATTAATTTAGATTTAGTATATCCATAGAGTAAGGGAGGTCTGAATAAAGAGAATGCAAGATTTGGGCTACCTCAAGTCTTATGAATTTTGTATCAGTAGACTCTTGTTTAGCAGTGACATACTTCATTCATTAAAAAAAAAAACAAATATGGTACATTCATTCTATAAATGCTTGACAGTGGCTGCACTGTAGAACTTTCATGGAAATGCCCTTTATGGAATTTATATTCTAATAGGGTCACACAGCTAGGAACGAACTAAAATTGATTACATATCTTAAGGAAACCTCTGAAGGAAATAAATTGATTACATATCTTAAGGAAAGCTCTGAAGAAACTAACAAAATTCTCAAATAAAAGGGAAGAAAAGGAAGATCTACTTCTGTTCATTGATCAGAGATCACCTCCCTTGGAGAGGTGATTGAAGCTATGGACTAGAAGGTGTAATGCTATCTATGGAAATAGGTTGAACAAAAATATGTTTTAAGTAGAGAAAGCTGTATATTCAGGCTTGGAGGCACAAAGCTGCTGGACATATTCAAGGAATTTTTAAAAATACAGAGTATTATAAGGGGGGATAAAAGAGTAAATTAATTTTTTAAATAATTAGTCAAAGGAATCTTATAAAGATAACATCTCAAATACATATTTTGACCGCTTCTTTCATCCTAAATACAAAGCAACAGTTAACGAATTAAAAATGATTAGAAGGAAAACGAGAAGGTCAATCTCACTATAAATACACATCTTTAGGGTTGAGGTTGTAGCTCAGTAGTAGAGCACATGCTTAGTATGCACAAGACCCTGGGTTTAGCCATATCACTGAAAAATAAAATAAAATAAAACAAAGTTGGATGAAGCTCTGCATTTATGATGGACTCCAGGTTTGGAAATCAGCAGTGGTGAGGCCTGCCACTGGGACCAAGGGACTGAGCTATGTGCCCCACTCGATGAGAGAAGAGGACAGAAGCAAAGGTTCTGATGGCAGCTTTTAGCAGGCTGCATCTCTTGGACTCCAGAAGACTCAGGGAATCCTGCTTAGGAACTCACCAGTGCCCTGCTGGCTTGGCAACGGAAGTTTTAGTGGATTCCATAATGTAAGGAAAGACCTATACAAGTCAAAAAGATAGGAATGAAACATTCAAATGTGCTGAAGGGCAAAATCACAAATCTAGAATTCATAGTTTGCAAAAGTATCTGTCAAAAGTCACAGAGAAACGAAGACTCTCAGACAAGCAAAAACTCAGGTAACACATTGTGACTATACCTTCCTTGCAGGAAATGCTAAAAGAAGTTTTTCAGAGAGGAGGAAACCGAAATATCTTCTCGATCCTTTGATTAAAATCCAGTTTAGAGAGAAGGAAAGTGATAGAAATCTGAAGTAGACTACATAAGGCAAAAATAGTGTTGAAGAAGGAATAAGTGAATGTCAAAACTTATTTTTCTTTTTTTAGATTGATTTAACAGATAACATTTTGTTCAAAATAATAAAGGCACAGTGTACTTGCTTATATATTCTTATGTTTATACCATATACATGTGTACAGCTTCTGTGTGCATATATATGAGCAAAATAAATGAAAGTAATGATACAAGCGACAAGGAGGATGAACTAGACTTATTTTGCTACAATAAGATACTCACGCTATGTGTGAATGAAATAGTGTTAGTTAAAGATGAACTTAGATTAGTTGTCAAGGCACACTACAAACTCAAGGACAACCACTAAGGAAAGTATAACCGATAAGTGAAGAAATCACAGAAAATGAAAACATAAAATGCTCAATTAAAGGAAGAAAAGCTAGAAAAAGAGTAGAAGACAAAATAGGAATAGACTATAAAAGCACAAAACAGAAAACAGTAACAAGTATACTAGATAATAATGCAAATATATCAGTAACCAAAGTAAATATCAATTACCTAAATATACCAATTATATGATCAGATGGTCAGAATGGATCAAAACACAACACCCAACTATGTGTTGTCTAAAAGAAACTCATTTTAAATAACGGCATATACAGATTAAAAATAAATGAATGGAAGGAGAAACACTCATGTTAACACTAACCAAAAGACAGCATAAAAAATACTAATTTCATGGGCTGGGGATTTAGCTCAGTGATTAGAGTGCTTGCCTAGCAAGCACAAGGCCCTGAGTTCGATCCCTGGTACAAAAAAAAAAAAAAAAATACTAATTTCAGACACACCAGACAACACAGCTGGGAAAATTACAAAGGATAACAATGGGTACTTCATAATATTAAAACTGTTAATTCTCTAAGAAGACATAACAATTTTTAAGATTAGTAAGTCTGACAACAGATCATCAAACTCCACGTGGCAAACAGTGGTAGAAACACTGGGGAAATAAACGAATCCACCATCATAGACGGGGCCATCAGTACCCTCCTAGAAGAAATGACAGATCCAGCAGAGAGTCAGTAAAGACATAGGTGAACTTAACAACATCATCAGTCAACTGGATATTATTGGAGATCTACAGCCTATTCCACAGCAGTGTAACATACATTCTTCTCAAGCTCACAGGAACAAAACCAGACACTACAAGAAAGTTATCCATCTTATACTGCTCATGCAAGTAACCATCTAATATCTCCCATGAACACAGATGAAAAGATACTCAACAGAATATTAGCAAATTCAGTCCAACAATGTATAAAAATAATTATACATCATGACAAAGTATGACATATCCCAGACATGTAATGTTAGTTCGGCATTATAAAAATAATGAATGTAATCTATCACATCAAGAAATTTACATCATGAGGTCATAACAAAAGATACAGAGAAAGATCTGACAAAGTCCAACAGAAATTCATGATAAAACTGAGTAAACTGAGATTATGGGGGAACTTCCTCAGTTTGACCTACAAAAGTACCTACAAAAAAATCTACAGTGAGAAAGTTGAAACTAACAGTGAGAAATTAACAGTGAGAAAGTTGAAAACTTCCCACTAAGATCATGAAGGCTGCTCCTTCTTAGCACTTCTCTATGACATTAACTGAAGTACTAACTACAATACAACAAAGGGGAGCAACAGATAGATTACATTAGATTAGATTGGTAGATGAAGAAATAATGTCTTTGTTAGATGATATGATTGCATAGAAAATCTGAAATAATTAACAAAGAAAACTTGCAAGAAGTATTAAGTAATTATAGCAAGATCTCAAAATATAAAGTTAACACACAAAAGTCATTTGTTTCCCTGTGTATCCACAGTGAAATACTGAAATGTGAAATTATAAATGTAACACTGTTTACATTGACACTCCATAAAATTGAAATACTTAGGTATAAATGTAAAAAAAATGTGCTAAACAAACATGAGGAAAACTACAAAATTCTGATAAATGAAATCAAGGAACTAAGTATGGACACATTTTCCTTGCTCATAGATAGGATGACTCAATATTCTCCAATGTGAGTTCTTTCCAGTTTGATATATAGACTCAATGCGATTCCCATCAAAATGCTGGCAGGTTTGTTTTTTCCTGTTTGTTCGCTTGTTTTGTTTTGTTTTGTTTTTTACTCTTACGGATAGGTAAAAGTTTCAGAATACTAACAAAATGTTGAAGGAGAGGAACAAATTTGAAGGATTGACACCCAATTTCAGGACTGTGTATAAAGTTTCAGTAATTAAGACAATGTACTATGTACAGATAGCCCAGAAATTGACTAATATAAATATGGTAAACCAAGCTTTGATAAAATTTGTTAAAGAAATATAATGAAACAAAGAATTTTCCACAAATGATACTAGAACAATTGGACATTCATATAGCCAAAAAAAAAAAGATTAATCAAAGCATGGACTTTACAGCCTTCACAAAAATTAACTCAAAATGCACTACAGAATAAATGTAAAGTGTAAAATAATAAAACTCTTCATAAAGTAATAAACGAGAGAACCTAGGTGACTAAACACAATCTCAGAATTACAGTCCACACAATAAATCAATAATAACTAGACTTCATTAAAATTTCACACCTCTTCTCTTCAAAAGATATTATCAAACAGCAAAAAGATAAGCCAAGTATTGGGAGAAGATATTTGCAAAATACATAATCAATCACTGTTACTCCAATATGCAGAGAATTCTCAAACTCGAAATATAAAAGCACTCATTAAAAATGAGCCAAAGGAAAGAAAAAAAAAATGAGCCAAAGAGCTTAACAATCACCTCCTGAAAAAAGACAGAGATGACAAATGAGCAAATGAAAAAAACAAAAACAACAACAACAAAACGCTGCATAACTTACATCACTTGGGAAATGCAAGCAAAAGCAACAGTGAGATGCTGCTACATGCCTGTTACAGCAGCCAGAATTTACAATACTGCCAGCGCCAAAGGCAGCCGAGGACGTGCAACTCAGGGAGTCTTACTTGCTGACTGAAATGCAAAATGATACGGCCACATGGGAAGACAGTTTGTTGTTTTCTTATAAAACATACTCTAACCATCCAACCCAGTAACCATTCTCTGCTAAGTAGCCAAAGAAGCTGAAAACATCCGCACAAAAATCTGCACACAGATGTATGTATCAGCTTTATTCATAATTACAAAATTTGGAAGCAACTAAGATGTCCTTCAGTACATCCAGTAAAATAAGGTATCACAGAAAAACATAGAGAAACATTAAACACATATTACTAACTAAAAGAAGCTGATCAGAAAAAGCTGCATCATGTATGATTCCAACAATATGATATTCCATAAAATGTGGAATTATGGAGGCATAAAAAGACTAGTGGCTCACAGGTGTAAAGGAGAAGAGGGTGATGAATAGGTGAGTCACTGAGAATGTTTAAGGCAGGAAAACTATTTAAGTATTTTTAGAATGGTGGGTACATGTTATTATATATTTGTTCAAACTTAGAGATCATACACCATCAAGCATGAGCTTGAACATGTGTCTAACATTAGGATATGAAGTGTGAATGTGGACTCATCAGTTGTAACACTTGCAGTCAGTACTCCGATGTGCAGCAGGGTCTGTCATGTGTGAGTGTGGGGATTATATGGGAATTCTTTATTTTTCTTCCAGTTTTTTTTTTTTGAACGGTACATTTTAGATGTACACAGTGATAACATTCACCATTGGGGATTCATACCTGTACATGATATATCTTGCTGCTTCTCTTTTCCCCTCCCCTCCCCTCCCTTCACCCCTCCTCCCTCCTTATTTACAAAAGCTTCATTTCCATTTTTTCCTTCCATTCCTTATTTCTCTTGTCCCTCTGTTCCTTTCCCCCTCCCTTGTTCCCTTTCCCATTTGGACATTTTCTTTCCTTTCCCAATATAATACATTTTAGTCTTTATTTACACTTTCAGTTTCTCACACCAGAGAAACAAATGTGGTATTTAAACATGTGTGTCCGATTTATTTCACTTAAGAGTATGGTCTCAAGATGCATCCATTAACCTAGAAATATCTCAAGCTTGTCATTCTTTATGGCAGAGTAGTATTCCATTGTATAAGAAAAATGTGGTTTTTTTATGCAAAGGAATTCTCTTTACTTTCTTCTAAATTTTCCTATAAATCTAAACATGCTCTAAAAATCCGTATTGAAAAATAAACATTAGAAGGCTAAAAAATGAAAAGACAAAAGAAAATTCAATATACAGAATAGTAGGCAGGATACAACTGAAGACAGGATTGGCAAGTTAGAAGTGATGAATTCACTAGGAAACAAATATTAAAAAAAGAAAATACACACATACATATATGCATATGTAAGAGATGTACATCAATGCATTGTAATACTCTAAAATTCACAGAATGGGAACTACAGAGAAAGAAAATAACAGTAATGGAAAAGAAACAGTATTTAAAGAGACAGTACAAAATCCACTCCCATGGACTCAGATTTTCAAATCAGTATGTATATAGTACATAATTCTTAAGCATCATCAGATATCGAAAAATCACCAGGAGGTGGAAGTTATAAAATAAAATGTACTGACTGAAAACGTACAGAACTGGGGAAAATAACAGCTTGGAGGAAGGGAATACAAAGGAACAAAAACAATTCTGAAATAATGCATTAGTGCAAGTGATGGAGTACGAATGTCCTCAAGTTTGCCACTCCATAAAAGCAGTGAAAACAATACTGGAGGAATCACTGGAGCCAATGTTTTCACAAGTCTGGAAATAGAGACAGGCTGGTAGCAGCCCAGAGTGAAACAGGGCTGAGTCTCAGCAGGAACGGCAGGGTGTGTGAGGTTTGATCTAGACCCGCCTCACTCCTCTTCCACAGCTCAGGGACCCTGGAAACACACTCCACATTCCCAGCACCTGAGGACGTGGAACAGAGCGACAGCTCCTCCACAGGACAGAAAACGGGAGGGGCTTCAGTTCAAGGAGAAGAAGAGCTGAAAGGGGCGCCCGCGGATGGAGCAAAGGGACTGCTTTCAGGGGCTGCGGGGTGGGCGAGGGTCTGGGCCAACAGCCATCTCAATGGTGGCTCTGTGGCCTACATGGCCTCCTCACAGCAGGGAGCGAGCAGCTCAGAGGGCGGCCCCACGGGGATGATCTGTCTGCAAGTTGCTGCAGGAACCGAGGTGACCGCCAGCTATGGCAGTAACTAGAGACTTCCAGGCACTGCTCCAGGGGCAGGAAAGGACACTGTAAGAGCCGCTGTTTGAATGTCCCCTCAAATCTTGAGAATACTTTAGTTCCTCTTTATGTTGGTGTCCTCAATCTTGAAGGGTTAAGCTAGTTAAGTATATTTAGGACTAATAAAACAGTTTTTAGACAGACATTCCTTAAGTGATTAGCATGCCTATTTGCAGAGTTGAGCAGGAACCAGACTCAAAGTTTAAGGAAATAAAAGAGACAGGTACAAAATGAAGTCAAAACCAAGCTTTATTTTACTTTTAGTTACCAATTGGCTATCTGCAAGTCCAAGGGAAGAATCAGTGCTTTCCAGCAAAAGCAGCTTTTGATTCAATTTCAAGCGTACACAAGGTATACTGGATGGTACAGCCAGAGGCACAATGAAATAGCAAACTATAAATAATATCTATCTCGCCAAAACCGTGACACTCATATATTATAATGTGAGGCATTGGAGTGTTACGGGGGGTTGGGGGGGTACTCCAAGTTCCAGGTTCTTTTTTGTCTGGAACAAAGACTTGGACGGGATGGATTTGTGTATGGCAAAAAAGTTTACTTAAACAGCAAACAAACAAAAAACGGGCTCCGCAGCATGAAGGAGCTGCGGTGGGCAGCTAAGGAGCAGCGGGCGGGGAGAGCTAGAGACAGGGCCAGAGACTGAGCTAGAGCGACGACCATGTGGCATGGCACTGCCTTTATTTCTCTTGTCCCAGCTGTCCAGGGAATCTGTGAGTTTTTCTGCATCTGGGTCCCTGGAAAAGACTTGGATTTTGGATTTCCTGCCCCAGGCTCCCTTAGGTCATGCCCGTCTTCCCAGCCAGCTCCAGCTCTGGGCTGTTCCCGCCTCTGGGGGAGTGTGTGGTGGGGTCAGTGTACAGTGCTCTGCCAAGTGGAGGGCTGGTTAGTGGGTAATCTTAGCGCTCAGCATTCGTCCTGTCTCGGGGCCCTCCAGCGTGGACTTCAGCACACAACGGGCTTCGGCCCATGCCTCATGTGCATAAAATGGTGCAATTGCAGGCTTCAGAGCAGCAGCTCGCATCCATTCCCTTATAAAGGGCGTGCTCCCTGTCCACCACTGACCCAAGAGTAGCCCAGGCAACTTAACTAAAAATAACATCACATCCTGAAGCCACTCTCAGCACAAGCCAACCTCAGAACATATAACTGAGAAGAAACATTGGTTATTTTTAATAATTACCCTCATTTTGGAGTTCTTTATTATGTAGTATTATTATAGCAAACTGAAAAAAAAAGTCATCCAAATTCAGTCCCTTACTTTTTAAATTTTTTCATCATGAAACACACTGATTAATTTAAAAAATCAAAGAATATGTATAGTTAACAAAGATATGGGGCCAAACAACAAAAGTAATATCCGAAAGATGTTAATGTTTATTTCTGGAAAGTGAAAAATGGGACAAAAGAGGTGAATTTAGAAAAATGCTTTTTAAAGTAACAGTAAAATTGACCCTTTACTAGTAAAATACCAGTAAATACTAAAAAAAAAAAAAAAAAGTGAAACTACTTCACATAGTATTGAGAATGTGTAATTGACAAAAACAAAATCTTAAGAAAATAAAACAGTAAAACATACACACATGATAGTAGTAAATACCATAACTAAAATATAGAACAAGATATTGGGCCAGAATTTTTCGGAATGTCGTTAGCCAAAGATCAGGCAGGCCAACACCCCCCACCCCAACTATTTCTTTTTTTTCTTTTTTTCTTTTTTTTTTTGGTGCTGGGGATCGAACTCAGGGCCTTGTGCTTGGTAAGCAAGCACTTTAACCACTGAGCTAAATCCCCAGCCATTTCAAATATTTTATTTCCTAAATTACTATTTCTCCTTCTAATGATCTCCATTAGGCTCTCTTAATTTCAAGGACCACCCAACTTTCTTTTCTCATTTTTTAACATTTTCTAGCTGCATATAACAAACCAGATTATCAAAATGACAATCAAGTAGATCACAGTTATTTTATGGAGGAATTGAGAGGATCTGATAGTTACAGTTAAATATTTTTCATTAATATGACCAGTAACAACTCTCCTTGGCTGATGCACATTAAAGTACTATGTAGTACGGAAAACAAAGCTTCATGGTGTCTTCAGTAATGTAGGAGAGCAATGTGAAGCCCAGGCCTTTGGCTGACCCTTAGGTTCTGTTGCCCATTTATATCAGTGACATTCTCCTGAGCTTTCACCTCAGAGACAGATTCTCAGCAGAATCAAAAAATTGTGGCATGATTAAATACAGTTGCATCACCACTCTGAAGGCAGGTTTAAAATTCTCTTAGCATCACTCAAAGACATCCTACAACCCCAACACAAAAGCTTACCAATCACTAAAGCTCTCATACACCTTAAACTCTCACTTCCTAACAAACACTTTAAAAAAGAATCCTAGAAAAAACATCATTAATTAGATGAATCTGCAGTCTTTTATTTTCCTTAGCTGATTTCTAGAGCTGCTTTTTTGCAATCTTTTTATCTTCCATGACTTCTCTTCACCTCTCCCATTATGATCCTCTTCCCTAACATCCTTGGAAAGGGAAAGTCCCTGGCAATGAGGACGGAGGGCATTGGCCCGTCCCTGACCTCTCATAGACAAACTAAAACGTAGTAAGGGCTCTTCTCTCTTCATCTAAATGATGCCATTGACTGGAACCCTAATTTGCTTATTTTGTAGCTACAAAATTTTTGGAGATGCCAGGCTTCTGAGAATGCAGATAAGAAACTCCCCAGAGTAAAGGGTGAGGCGGAATGGAAAGAAGCTCATCAGTGGGTACTAGGTTATAGACAGGAGCAAGAAGTTCCAGTGTGCTATGGTGCAGCAGGCAGGGGACTACAGGGAGCAACCAAGTACAGCACATTGCAAACAGCTAGAAGAAAAATTTTGGAATGTTTTCACTATAGAAAAAGAAATGTTTGAGACAATAGATATGTTTAACCTGATATAAATATTGTGCAGTGTATTTATGCATTGAAACATCACATGGTACTCAAAAACATGTACACTCTTTGTTTCTAATAGTTGAAAATACATTCAATATAAAAATAAAAAAAGTTTATTCAACAAATCAGTGTGGAGATTCCTCAAAAAACTACAACTAGAGGTTCCATTTGACCCAGCTATTCCTCTGCTTGGTATCTTCCCAGAAGAATTAAAATCATCATACCACAGTGATATATGTACAACCATGTTTATAGCAACACAGTTTGTAATAGCTAAGACTTGGGAACAACCCAAATGCCCAACAACTAATGAATAGCTACAGAAGATGTGGTTTTTCTATACAATAGAGTAGTACTCTGCCATAAAAAGGATAAACTTGAGATATTTATAGGTAAATGGATGCACCTTGAGAACATACTCTCGAGTGAAATAAATCAGACACACATAAGTACCTATCAAATCATTTCTTGGATATGATAAACCATAAATGTAAATAAGGACAAAAAAGTATAATACATACTTAGTAAAAGAAAGATAATATTCAATAGGGAAGAGAATTAGAAAGGGAAGAGGGGGAAAAGAAGGAAAGGAAAAAGAAAAGAAAGGGAAAAAGGGGAAAAATGTAAATAAAGCTACTGTAAATAGGGAAGGGGGGGAGGGGAATGTAGGGGGAGTGGAAAGGAGGGGTGGGGAAGAAAGGGGGAAACCAAGATATATCATATACAGGTACAAATGAACTATGATGAATGTGATCACTATGTAGACAATGTACCAATACATGTTCTTGGTAAATAAAATTGAATTAAAAAAAATAAAGCATTCTCCCCCCCCAAAAAAAAGAATGAAAATGGTCACAAGGAGAGAACAGTCTTCCTAGATTACTGCGGAAATAAAAGCACAGCCATGTTTTAAAGGAAAACTCTTTTAGATTTGGATTTCTGCTAGAGAGTCCTTCCTGACATAATGTATTTCAATTCAAGACAGAAAAGAGTGTTGCTCAGATCTCAAGGCCCTAGTAAACAATGCAGATCTGAACATTTTATAAATTCAGAGTAAGACAAAGTTACACTTTTAGGTATCTCTCATGAAAGCTACTTTGTAAAGAAAATTAGATTTGTTGACTTTCTGGAAAGTACTGACATCTCATGAGCATGATGATGAGTTAGCCATAAAAAGCATAAGGATTTACAGATTCTATTTCCTATTAAATGCACATTAGTTTAAAAGGCAGAGAGGAATTGGGCTGTACAGTACATATTTCAAATTTTGCTGAATCTAAATATATGAAAACTGGTTTAAGGTGTTAGCCAAACCATAAATGCAGTTAAATTCACCCAATTCTGATTTATACCATGTATTTAAGCCCTTCTTACTGGGTTGCTTCCCGGAGTGTGTATTATCTGCGAATTGCTTTAAAATGTAGACCAAGTTCAGCAAACATTATATAAACAGAAAGGAGTCATTTTGTTCTCCTGTATTGTACTGTAATGCAACCCAACATAAAACGTCTATTCTGTACACTGGCATTGTTTTTGGTGTAGGTCAAAACCAAATTGCCTGCTAAGGATATAAAAATCAATTATGAAGTATTATTTTTATTATGATCAAAGCCTGACTGACCTGCACCTAAGGCAGATTTAAAGTTACTCTGTGTCCTCTGCCTTAAAGTCTTTAGTTTCACTTTCAAATTTCACAGATACTACAGCTAATGGAATAGTACTTTTTAAAGTACACACGCATTTTGGCTTATTAAATGACAAACATAGATTCATGTTATTTATTTAATTTTACCTATAACAAATATAATGATAGCAAAAATCCTATATAGTCTCTCCATTTGAAAGACTATAAAAGGTTAGTATCTGTTGGGTGTGTCATCATGGTGTTCTCAATTTTTTTTTGTCTTTAAGCAATGAACTAGAGTATATTGTACTTGGTTTCATTTAAGTAATCAACCCTGAAGTTCACAAAAAAAAGTATCCAAACTTTATCCAAAGTATCCAAACTTCTTTCAGTGTGTGATTCAAGTCTGAAAATCTCGTAAGAACAGATTCTCTTGTAGCTTTTCCTTACTTCCTACTTCTGCTGTGAGAACCAGGTTTCCACACACATGAGAAGTCTGCATATATGATGACTGCAGGCTTTTCCCTCATTTAAATTAAAATTTGACATTCCTTTTAGTCAGTAACATACTTCAGTTCTTATCTGACAGAATTTACCTTCTTATTTGAAGACAGAATAGTGTTTCTAAGATATGATACTTTTGACCACTGTTTCCAGCCTGAAAGTTGTCTCCCCTCTAGCCATGCTGTTAGTGCCACTAGTGGGTCCAAAGAGGTCCCCCAAAGAGAGATGGAGACTTCAAATGATATACCCACAGAGCAGGTGTATCAGTTCTCATCACAGAAAAACATTTCGGGATGTGTCCATGTGAGGCACAGGCAGATTTATCAGGCAGAACTTGCAAGTAAAGGAGAATAGAGAAGGGACTCTAGTGTGAGAAGTGGAAGAGGACAGGGTCTGATGAAGAGGGTCAGACTGGTCTGCTCACAAAAAAAAAAAAAAAAAAAAGCTGGATTTGGCAGGGTGGACTATAGTCTAATTGATCCTCATTTCAGTTCTGGTGTTGTGGTTTCAAGGGAAGCCTTACAGCTTGAGGGGCCAGCCTCAGTTTTTATCATGGAGTAATGGCTCCCATTTGGGGAGGTGACTCCAACATGGGATAGTCTGCGGGGCTCTGCTTTTCCTGGGATCCAAGATGACTTTAGGTTTAGGGCAATGACTGGGAACTCCTAGGTGCTGCTCCAGGGAATGTGGAACTGGAACTGTAGAAGCTGGCAACTGGATGTCCCTCAAAATTACTCTTTTCATGGTATCCTCAGTCCTAAAGGGGACTAATAAACCTTGCATTACAGACTCTCCTTCAGTGATCAGCACTCCCCTGTGCAGGGGTGAGCAGGGGTGAGCAGGGGTGAGCAGGGATCTGACCCCAAGTTTCAAGGCAACCTGAGCTTCTTCCCGCTTTTAGTTACACACTGGGCACCCGTGGGCGCAGTTTCTCGTCCTTGTGATGTTAATATCATTTGATGCTCTGTTTCTGGTTGCACCTTCTCACTTTCTGCTTTAACCACTGCTTGCTCCGCATAGCCCTTGATTGTCTGTAATTCCCAGGCTTTCCATTTCACAAGTGTGCACTGCGCACTTATGTGCCTGATGCTTTTATGCATGCTGAATTTAAAGCAATGAACAAAGCAAGGAGAAACAAAATGAACTCATGGAACACAGTTTCTAACAGGGAAAAGCAGGAACTCGGAACAAGGAATGGAAATATACAGTAGATGCCTCTTAGTACTTACTGTGCGGACAATTAAAGCAGAGGGACAAAGGAAATCCCTGGGAGGGACATGGCATAAATGGGGTACCTGGGGAAGAGCCGCTGAGATGGCGGCATCTGAACAATGACTCAGGGAACTAAGGCTTTGCTTATGAGCTGCCTGGAAAAAGGCTGCTTGCTTCGGGAGACAGGAACAACATCTGGAAAGGGTTGGAGACTGATTCATGTCAGGTCTACCTGTGGATTTGTATTTCTTTGCCCTCTACACTTTGTCTATCCCCATGAGTTATCAACGAGTGTTGTCCTCACTCCTAAATCTCCTCTTGGAGAGTCAGACCACTAACTCCCTCCCTAGCATCTCTACCTGGACATCTCAAACTCAACAGAAGGCACACCTAATGTTTCTTCCTTTCAAAACATGTACTTCTTCCGTGCTTCTCACTGTAGGAATGACACGAACACCCTTTAACATCCCAAGGCAGAAACCTAGTATCCTTCTAAGTATCTCCTTTTTCTTTCTCTCCAATCCAATTAGCTTTTCCATTTAACATTAATTATTGAGAAACTACTTTGTACCAGCCACGGTGCCTCACATTGTGGTTCAAAGTTTGATCCACCCTGCTAATGGCCCGCTGAGTGTGTTTTGCTTTATATTTGTCTAAATTTTCATTGCCACAGTCTAAAAACTCATTAAGCTCATAGCGACAGCCCCCAGCCAGTTTCTCTTTGTGCTCTCTTACTTCCCCAGGCTCTCTGCTTTCAGTTCTCCTTCTAAAACTTTAAAAGTGTATGTGGCAAGGCATGATGGTGCACACCTATAATCCCAGCTCCTGGGAGGCTGAGGTAGGAGGGTCACCTTGGGCTTGAGGCCAGCCTGTGCTGCACAGTGAGTTCAAGGCCAGCCTGAAGGGCAGAGTGAGACTCTAGCGAAAAAAAAA
>PVJO010002151.1:62329-136193 GCA_004026905.1 Hystrix cristata | reverse complement strand
AATTGTCAGAAAAATACCAAATGCAAAAGATGCTTTTAAGGATAAGACAGAGAGGGATTCTCACTAGGTGTGTGATTGCAGACAAACAACTCACCCCCATGTTAACCTTCTTTTCCAAGCAAAGAGATTGTGCTGGATTCTATCTGCACGTTCCTCTTCTAATTTTCAGCAGAGGACAACAGAGGAGACTCTTACTATTCACCTCAGAGGAAAAACAGATTTTCTGTGTGGTAGTGGATGAAACTGGATATCCTAATCCAAAGACAATGATAAATCCCACCACCTTTGGACCAACAAACAGAAGATAAGAAGTTCAGTGTAGCCTCACTTGTAGACAGTAAAAACTTCTGGTTATTTTTTAGCTATAGTATATTTTTCATAATTACAGTTAACCTGTTTAGGAAATGTTCCAGAATGTCCTATGCTACAAAATCACAATAATGTTAGAGAATTAATATATGAAGAAAAACATAAAATCTCAAAACTGAAAATAAGTGGCTTTGAGAGATTAAAGACCTGTGTCAACTAAGAAATTCTACCAAATCATCCTACTTGTGAACCTAAAGATCACAGCAGTGGGTCACAGCTTTAACTAAAAAGAAAGCATTTCCACCTCAATATCTTGGTACAATTGCCAAAAATTTGATACAGGCAGAGAACTACTGAAAGGTTAGGAAAGTCCTGGGAAAATAGAATTAACATTTGTCTTTCAAGCATTATTAGGTATTTATTGAAGGTCTGTGATGGTCATGAAGATACTTATAAGTCATTTTTCTGATTCTCTGTTGAAAAGAAGTCCAAGTTACAAATTCCCTAATATGTACATCTTTCTATTACCGCTCTCCTAAAAGCCAACTCCTATCTGCTACCTACTAACCATCTCAAAGTTAGTGTATCCTGTATAAGTCTGTACTCTCCTTGCCCCTCTGTACTGGTCAGCTTCCTGTTCCTATAACAAATTCCTGAAATAACCAATTTAAAAAGAGAAAAGGTATCTTTTGGCTAACGGTTTTGAAGTTTCCAGTCCATGGTCAGTTAGCCCTGCTGTTCTGGGTCTGTAGTAGATGGAACATCATGGTAAGGGCACACAGCAGCGCAAAACCCACTTACCTCACAGTGGGGAAGCAAAAGGGAAGCAAGAGGAGTCTGGGGCCCCATGATGCCTTTCAGGAGTATTTTCTCCAGCTAAGCCCTACCTGTTAAAGGCCCCACCACTTCTCATTAGTACAACTGTGAGGACCAAGCCTTTAATGCAGGGGTCTTTGGGGGACAGTTAGGATCCAAACTACAAGACCCACCCCATACCTTGCTCCTCTCCTCACTTCAATCCAGAGAGTGGTACTTCTGTGTACTGAATTCCTCAGATGGAAACCTGATCACCATCCCTCTCTCACCTCCTTGTGTCATGCCATTCTCCCCACCAGCACAGTACATACTGAATGCAGATTCTTCTCAATCTCCATTGCCATCACCCCATTCACTCTCATCTTTTCCCTGGACTATCCCCAGAGCTCACTACTATATCAGAAAGACAGCCTTCCATTTTTCTTTTGCTGGTAAAGAGGACAGATTATACCAAGACACCTTCTCTTTTCCTTTTGGGACTGAGAGCCACACATTTGAGAGATGGCAAACTGGAAAGAGTGATAACTGCGCTATGCGAGAAGGTATTTCACCGTGCACAGCAAGTGCCCAGGAAGAGACCAGAACCTGGGCTGCATCAGCAAATACTTCCCTTAAGCAGCTGAACAACCCTCCACAAGGCTGCACCCATGCAGCCCAAGGTAGGAAGGCTACAGTCCAGGCAGAATTTGATGAGTTCAGTTGTTTGGGTCATGGGAGACGTGAGCAAGAAGATGCAGCACTAGAAGAGACTGAGGAGGAGGGCAGAATGGCACAAACTCCCTCCCAGTCCCACAAGGCTGGACACATGCACAAGGGAAATTAGAAGCTAGCTGATAAAATAAAACCGAATGAGAAAACAAAAAGCTGAGCTTCCCTTTTATCAAGTCTCCACCCTGCCTATATCCCTGCATCTCCCCTCATATCATCCCGAGGCCCATTCTGGGGTTCTGAACAGATGCATAGACACCAGCTCAATACTTGCCGTTGTTTGCTGGCAGTAACTGTCCATATGGACAGCTAACTTCCGGCACTACATGCTAAAGCTGAGACGCTCAACTTCTCAGCCTCCAAAGCCTAAATGTTTTGCAAGAATAACAGAAATCTGGCATTTTCAATGTTCATGTGTCCAAAAGCTGGAGAGCTGGAAAACTCTAGCAGTCCCAAATTGGTGTCCACTTTGCAATATTTGGCCCAGGAAAATGTATATTCTCATGCCGCAGGAAGCTGGTTTGCAAAGTGAAGGCTGAACCAGGGCCAAAAAGCAAGAATCATTTGCCAGAGGGTAGATGAAATGTGATAGTTGCTGCACAAAGTTTCTTTTAAAAAGTTATTTGCAGCTGCCACGACACATCTTTAAAGTTATAATATGCAGAACTGTTATTTAGAAATTCCAACAGAGGGAAACAAGTCTCGATTGTTTACATTTAAGCATGATGTAGTGAGATACTGAGAAGAGATGTAAACATTACAGACAGGACAAAGCAGCACTTGTGGAACGTGGCTAAAGTCACAGAATAGATTTAAATGAGCCAGAGGAAAAAACAGAAAATTTCATTTTCACAACAAATATTATATTTACTATTATCCTACTTAACCTCGCGGTGTGTTGCAAAAAAATGTATTTGCTTAGAAACTGTTTAAGTCAAAATAGCATGTTGATGGATCCCCATTGCTTTCGAAAGCAAGTTTTAAGTCGTAGAACACTAGTAACCTTGATTACAATTTTTATTCTGTGTGAAGAAAAGAAGCATAATAATGGACACTACATGAAATATATCGGTTAAAAAAGCATTAAAGATTAGGTTTCAAAAGTCAGAAACCATGTGCAACGTGTACTAGACTATCGACTAAAGTTTGGTAGAGTTCAGGAAACACAGTGTTAACAAAAATGAAGAATGAAACAAAGAAAACAAATGAAAGAAAAGTTAGTAAGTTAATCAAGGATGAAATGCAGAAAGCAAAGAGAGAAGTTTTTATTTTACTTTATTTTGATTTGCTCTGTTCCATAATAACTGAGAGTGTTAGGAAATTTTCTTCTGAAGTTTTATTCTCTGGTGACATTGCTAAAAACAGAGGATGCAAAGCAGATAGGTAAAGTGTCAGACAAACTGGTTTGTTCTTCTGAAAAAGCATGTCTGAGTTCCTGGTTGCATCTACGTGCTTGGAGTCCACAGCTGATGACAGGAACATCTGTTATGTTCTCCGTGGCCTATTTACCACCCAAGACAAATCTGTCCACTGATTTGTTGCTGTTTCAACATGATACTGTTAACTGCATAAATGCAAGATGTTAGTGAGAATAAACAATTGACCTGGGCCAATTTGTTTTCTGATGGTTCTCCATTGCACTTCACATTAAAACACAAAAAGCAGGCTGCGTATGGCGGTACACGCTTATAATTCCAGTGTTCTGGGAGGCTCAGTCAGGAGAATCTCAAGTTCAAGTCCAGCCTGGACAACTTTGTGACTTATGCTCTGTCTCAATTTTTTTTTCTTTTACCAATAATATGTACTGGTCACTGTATACATAATGATCATATTCAACATGGTTATTTTGTACATGTACATGATAATATCTTGGTTCCTCCCCTCTTCCCCACCCCTCCCTGCCGTTCTCCCACCCTTCTCTATTTGCAACAGGTTTTTTTTACATTTTCCCATTTTCTTCCCTTTCTCCTTTCTTTTATTTTTCCCTTCCTTCTTTTTCCCCTTCTCTCTATCTAGTTCTCCTCTCTTCTGAATACTATTTTTTTAAATAGTTTTTAAAGGTCAGGGGATGTAGCTCAGTGTAAAAGCCCTGGGTTCAATCCCCAGTACTGCAACACAGACAGAGACACAGACACACAGACACACAGACACACAGACACACACACACACACACCCCGCACCAGCAGCAGCAGCACTCCAGCTCTGGAGTCATACTCTCCGAATACAAATTGACTCTGTCCCTCTTAGCTACTATGTGACTTTGGGGAAAGTCATTTAACATCTCTTGACACCATTTCTCTACCTCTAAAATATGGATGATAATAGTATTGTCTACTAAAGAATAATAAGTGAGCAGTAAATGAGGTAATACAGGTAAAATGCTGAGTGGTGCCTGGGACTTTGTATGTCTGCAGGAAGCCATAACTGTTATTCTGATTACCTTATGCCATGGAGCTGACTGGAGAATAAATATTAACCTTAAACCTTGAATCCAATTCCCCATACCCATATTCTTAAAGCACCACTTCACCATGCTTTCTAATTCCAGTTGAGGATTACAACAGAGACATTTAGTCCTCACCAAATTGCTCATACCATAGACCAAATGTACTTCCTGTATTTCCCAGCCCTCTTTACAGCTAAATCGAGACCATGTAGCTCTTCTTGTGTGGATACAACAAAGCGACAGACAACACCTCAGACCACCCAGGAAAGCTACAGCAGTTGGGTTCTCAGCCACAGTAGCCGTGGAGGCCACGAGCTCCCTCTGGGTGATGACCTTAGTAGACGTAGGAGCACTGCCCGACCTGCCTCAGACTCAGAATGATAAATAAATCTCTCTTCTATTAAGCCACTGAGAGTTTGCAGTTTGCTACTGTGTCATCTGGAATGGTCCTCCTTACTACATGTTCAAAATAATTCATATCTTCTTCGTAAAGGGATTAATCAAAATAATAGTGTCCCAAACCCTCAGCAATGCCATTTAAGTCTACAGTCTCCATGAAAGAAGATTCCATACTCCTGTTCTTCTCAATTTCTCAGCCTGGCATGGGAACTGACCCTGACCCATGATGCCTTTACATCCAAACTGACGGGCAATCTTTATTTTAATCTGAGGGGCATTTTTACTACAGATGACTCTGGTCTCTCTTTTGGAGCTATGTGTTTAAATATAAATACAACTCATGAATTTCTGCAGATTCTCTTTGGTGGAGAATGTAGAACATGTGAACTGCTGGCAGGGTTCAGGCGTGAATGTTGATGCCACCACGTGGACTAAGCATGACGCAGGGTACGCAGGGTACTCCCAACCCCAGTGCTGTGTCACCAGTGAAAATTTAGCTCGGTATTTCTTCTTTTTATAATCACCAGACAACACATTTGGCCTGTATTTCACATGTGTGAGTCACTAGTGGACGCATACTGAGTGAAAAGATGGCACCACTGTCATGAAGCTAACTTGTTAAATTCATTTGAAAATTTCTCTAAGGATGATTTGCACTTCAGAGTTCCAAAGGGTGTGATAGATCCAAATACAAAATTATCAAAAAGACCAGATATAATCCTTACTCTACATAAAACCCTGAGCTTACATTTTTAAACAAAACAGTGGCTTAGAAAATGAGAAATCAACAACTAAAGCTATTAGGGTGATTTATCAGTTGATTTGTGTGTCCTAAGGCTTCCAAGGGCAGACATTGATAGATTAAAGAATTGCCTTGGGGTCTATAATGGTCCTATAATCTAAAGTACAGGAAATCCTCCAGGGTAAGGAGAAATACAAAAAGGAACTATACCGATAAGGTGATTTTAGTGTTCAAGACCAAATTTTTTGAAAATCAGTATTTGTCATCAGATCTGTTCTTATAGCAGTCATTTAAAATGTTTAAAGTGGTATTTACAAAGTTCTTTGCATATTATTACAGGACCCATTTTAGTTTAGACCCTGGCCCTAATATTTTAGTAAAAAGCCCAAGTCAAAGTCACCATTATTTCTGCAAAATTGTGGATTTTATAGGCAGAAATATAAAAGATACTTTAATAGAGTAACACACTTTGAATGGTAAGAACACTGTTCTCTCCTGGTCTCCAAGTATTCATATAAGTAGGAAAACATGTCACTAGGGAATTTTTATGGTCCTTTTCTACTTGGCTAGCAACAGCTTATTTAAAAAATGTGTGTAAAAAGAATTGTTTGTATAGAGATAAATTTGCTCTGATGAATTATCAATGAGAAATATCTTAGCAAATAACATGGAGTAACTGAATGATTATGCAGATAAGTCTATTACTGTAACTTTTTAAACCTAAAATACTAAAATAATTCAGTCTAAAATATTTTAAAAATAATTCTGCAAAAAATGAATTGCAGAGTTAAGCTTAGCTGTAACCTAGAATGAAAAAATCCTTAGAGTGAGCTACCAGAAAATTTAGGCTAAAATGTTTTTGTTGTTGTTGCTGGTATAAATTATCTCATCAGGCGCTGACATAGCCGTTTTTCATTTTAGCTCAGAGAACACAGTAACAGGAAATTATAGCTCTTTGGGGACTGTCTAACTAACCATGGTGACCTACTCCTGAGGACCACTTCACTCCTAAACTGCTCTGTTAGAGATTTGCTGATCTTTCATCATCCACAAAACAGTCTACCCTAGAGCATCCTTTGCAAAAATCAGTAATTCATTTTGCATTTGAGTGTTTTCTACATGCAAATTTGGAGAGGAAATTTATCTAGAGGCTTGCCTGGGCCTGGTCCTGGTTAATTTTATGTGTCAACTTAGCTGGGGTCAAGGTGCCCAGATATTTGGCCTCCCGTTATTCTGAATGTTTCTGTGAGGGCATGTGTGGATAAGATTCACACTTAACCAGGTGAATTTTGAATAAAGCAGATTGCTCCCAGTAATGTGGGTGGGCTTCACCCAATTAAAGGCCTTCACGGAACAAAAACACCAGCCTTTCCTAAGCAAGAAGGAATTCTCCAGCAAATCACCTTCAGGCCTTTGGCTTTGGACTGAATTATATCACTAGCCTCCTTCTCTCTTCAGACAGCAGACTGTAGGACTTCTCAGTAATTGCATGAGTCAATTCCATATATACATGTATCTTTTATTCATTCTGTTTCTCTGCAAAATTTTAACTAATACCAAATTTGGTACCAAGGGTTCTAAAGGAACATAATTTTAAGCATTGACTTTTCTGAATTGGTTTTGGAATCTACGGAACTGATTCTCTAAATTGATTCAATTTGTATATGGTAATGATTCTAAGAAACAGAAGTATGAATTACATGACAAAAATTCAAAATAAGTCAAAGACATTCAATGACTTCAGAAGAACAATGAATGGGGAAAAATTAGAATATTAATGAAAACAAACGAATTTTATAATTAAACAAGACAATATAATAATTGAATCAAAAAATTCACTAGAGGGATTCAAAAGGGTCTTAATTGTGCTGAATAAAAAGAAAAATCAGTAGAATTGTTTGAAACTATCCAGTTAGACAAACAAAAACAAATGATGAAGAAAGCCTAATGGACCTACAGAATACTAGTAATTGAATCACTACAGAATTCTACCAATTATTTAGAGAAGAATTAGCACCAATTCTTCTCCAATTCTTCCAACAAACTGAAGAGGCAGGACTATTTCCAAAATCATTTTATGATACTAGCATTATGTTGATACCAAACCAGACAAATACTACAAGAGAATACCGTGGGCCAATCTCCCTGATGAATACAGATGCAAAAATATTCAACAATACACTAGCAAACAGAATTCAATAGAATGTTAAAAGGATCATATACCTTGACCAAATGGGATTCCCCTGGTAATGCAAGGATAGTTCAACACAGGAAAACCATTATGAAATACCACCTATATACTGACAAATGCTAAAAATCAGATGATCATCTCAATAAATGCATCAAAAGCATTAAACAAAAATCTTAAACCCTGTTAAACAGTTAGCAAACTATGATGGAAGGAAAGTCACACAATAAAGGTCATGTATGAAAAGCTCTCCAATACCCTCATACACAATGGTATGTATTTCAGTTAGTGGAAACTTTTCCACTAAGGTCAAGAACAAGGCAAGAATGTCCAACCATGCCACTTCTGTTCAGATAGTACTGAAGTCCTGCCCAGAGCAATTAGGCCAGAAAAACCAAAGGCCTCCGAACTGGAAAGGAAGAAGTGAAATTGTTTTTATGAACAAACAACATGATCAGCTACATGGAAACCCTAAAAAGTCTGCACACGAACAACAACAAAAACAAACCCTGTGAGAACTAGGGAACAGATTCAGAAACAGATATATGAACCAATGAAACAGAACAGAAATCCTAGAAATAAACTCACACGTAGAATCAAATAATCTTTGATAAGAATGCCAAGACAAGAAATGAAGAAATGACAGTCATTTCAACATACAGTTTTTGGAAAACTGAATACCTACATGAAAAAGAATGATATTGGAATCTTACCTAAAATTTTAAAAGACTGATAATTCCAAGAGTTAAAGAGGGTATGATAAGCAACTTAAAATTGCACATAATGTCACTGGAAATGCAAACTATTACATGCATTTCAGAAAACAATAAAACAATACCTGAGAAAGATACATTCCAGTAATTCTACTCTCTTAGTTATTACTTAAAAGAAATGAAAATCTCCATCCGTGAAAAACTTATGCTTGGATGTTCACAGATATTATTCTTAATACACAGAATGTTCCCAGTTTTTTGCAAACTGGGAACAACTCAGATGTCCATCAGATGGTGAACAGATAAACCCATTTTGTTACTTCCATATAATGAGCTACTACTCAATACTAAAAAAAAAAAAAAAAAAAAACAAAAACTTTGAACTACCAATACATGAATCTCAGAAGTGTGTGCTAAATGAAAGATCCCAACACCAAAGACTCTAGGTGATGTACCATGCTTCCACTTATATGAAATTGTAGAAATAACAAAACTGGAATAATGGAAAGAGATCAGAGTCTGCTGGGGGTTCGAGGCTCAAAATTGATGGCAAAGGCCAGGCAGAAAGAATGGGCTATGATGGAAACATTAGTAGTGGTAGTGGTTACACTACTGATATGTCAGATTCATCAAATTATAATCTTAAAGTTGGTATGTTTTTGTATGCACATATACTTCAATAAAAGGTAATTAAATGAAAACAATCAGAGTAAGGTCATCGTTCCACTGCTTCCTGTTTTTTTTTTTTAAACTTTCAAAGCTAATGAAGTGAAGGAAGTCCTCTTGTTCTTTTCTTGAGTAAATGAAGCTTTGTGTATGTGTTCTTGAGGTGTCTCCCATTTCTTCTGATGGCACATTCTATCTTTAATCCTCTGTCTTTCAGAGGAAAGAGGAGCTGTTAGGGGAAATGGGAATATAACGCTAGTACGCCAGCATGCTATCCAGGGCAAGGTTCCAAGATGGTCCCCAATACTACAATTGCATAGACAGAACACGTATCATCACAACGCCTAATGGTTAAAGATATAGCATCAACATAATTGTTGGTCTCTGGTTTCCCTGAAATCACATTTGACTTGATTTTCACACTCTTTCACTAGGGAGAATCTGAAAGTTATTTGGTTGATGAACTCTGAGAAGTCTAATCTCTATACCCACCTGAAGTTTTTCACATTAGAAAATGTTATACATCACAGACATTTTGCTGGTCATATTTATTAAGAATTATATTTTCATTTGATTTGTGCTTAGTACAAAATTTCCAATCGCATACCATACTGGTTTCAGATATCTGTGATTTTTAAAATGATTAATAATTAAATTATATTATGAGTTTTTTTAAAAGACCAGAAAGACATTTAAGATAAGTTCTATAGGATTTAGTTTCTTAAACATTATGCTAAAACTCCAATGTGGAATTTATTAAAAAATTTAGTGTATATTACATCAGAATTTATTTTTTTTTAATTTCCCTTTTCTAATACTGTAGGAAGGGGGAAGTAATCCTAAGACTTTAAATGAAAATGCCTCTGAACGAAAACATCTATCAAATTAGGCATTATTTCCAATTAAAATCACTACTAGACTAATACGTTTTCCATACTCCCACACATTATAACACTATAAATAATCTTTATACCCAACTTAGCATCTGTGTGAAAAGAAGCCATGGGTTATGAGGAGGAATAAAACAGATGTTATTACTCCTGAGTTTGGTGTTTTAGCTGTCTGTATCTTCCTTTCAAATGTCTGACTGCGTTTTGGTATAGAAATCTGGTATCAAGGGACTATGGGACGAAGGGTACACACAGATATTCAAATTATAACGTAAAAACACGAGAACAGTTCTGTTCCCGCCCTTGGGGCCTGGACCTGACTTTCCTGCTGAGAAACGGACTTGCTCACATCCTGCCTTTCGGGCTGAGGTGTCCACATGCATCACATTTACAGATCCCTGACTGAGGAGTGCTTTGTCCTCGCACCAGGCCCCCCTGCAGAACCTCAGCCCAGTCCTGAGCTTGGGGCTCAGGGCTCGGAGCTGGCTAGGTGTGGGGGAGCCCCGGCACACACTTAGGGCAGAATGCCCAGTGCCAGACTGTGCTTCCTTAGACCTCATTAGCAGTCACAACCAGCCGAACAAGGAGTGGAGAAGTGCAGCTGGGACGGAAAGCTGCAGAGAACCATTCTGGGGTCTAAACAAGGCCAAAGGACCACTGGGCTCAGGAGCCATCAGAAGATGTGACTGAAATACAGTCAAGTGATGCCTGAGATTGAAGGCCTGGACTGGGGGAAGCTGCACAAAACAGCGGTGATGCTTTCCTTCCTTCTCTTGGGGAGGATAGTGCGCAGCCTTATGTGCTGTGTGAGAGCCATCCTGCCATGTGAGACACAAGAGCACTTGGTTTGTCCCTGCCTGCCTCATGCTTCATCTGCCTGGTACAAGTCCTTGGGCACAAAGGGCACACAGGGACAAACACTGCAAGGCTGTCAGGGCCTCCTTCACCAGGCCCAGCCTCAGGGCCATGCAAGAGACTTCTGCCAGCCATCAAAATCAACAGCCTTTAAACATGAGCTGCATTTCTCTAAGCAAACTGGCTCCTTAATATGGCAAAATGTAGGGCACCCGGGGGAAACACTGGTGATCTCGCAGCGCAGAAGCAACAGTCACAGCAATGTGCTGCTAAAGGGTCAGACTTTCCATTCTGATAAACCCAGAAGTGATCCTGAGAGCCTGTAGGCTTGACAGCCATTGTGCTTTCTCACTGAACTTTTCATCCTGGACAGCAGGGCACAGGGCTTTAATTCACAGCTTATGGTATTTTTAAAAAACATAAACCATTCAGAATTTTTTCTATATTAATCAGTGGTTTCTACAGATCCACAGGGATAAATAAACCCTGAAAGCTGGCAGGAATATTTTGTGGCACAACCGCCTGGTAGTTATAAACAGTAAACAAAACATAGTAACCATTCTAAGCACAAGAGATTGCTGTATCACACAGGACATAAATCATTAGCTTAATAATTTCAGCAGCAGCATCTCCGAAGCAAAATTAAGCCAACAGTTCCCCCTGTGGCAATAATGAAGTACTGTAACGCCTTGGAAAATGTCTAATCAAGAGAAAGCATTACTGTAGTTGGGACACAATCGAAAGTTTACGTTCAATGAGTATACAGAACTCTCATCTCCGAGCACCCCTTTCTGGAAGAGCAAAAGGGTCGCCTCCAGCCCCACGCCCATTCAACAACCACTCAGACAAGCACAGAAACGTTTTCCTTGTGGCCCGGGTCAGCGTGGGCTGTAGGGAGGACGCAAAGCAATGACATACAACAGTTGAGGAGATGACAAGTGCCTCTCCATTGCATAAGCAGACATTATTCAGATTTAAAGGGAGCCAAGAGAGTATGCGGCCCAGCATAGGATGGAGAGGACACAGCTCCCCTCCAACTAGGTGGTCAACAGCCCAAAGACATTTTCTAGTTCTGAGCTGGGCCACAAGAGCCAACCATGTGTCTCCACTGTGAATTCTGTCAGGTGTCAGAGTTCATTAATAAGAAATCTGGCTACTAATTTGCTCATTTTGGATAAACATACTTGACTAAGGAATATCATCAGAGAGAAGTTACTTCCAGGAGACCATCTTGATTCCAAAGCAATACTCCAGAACCACTGTTTTTCACTATTCTTACTCATCTGTTTTATGCAAGAGATGTAGTCTGATCATTATCCCTAAACAAGAAAGATCTTGGTGGCATACATGTATAATCCCAGCGCCCAAGACGCTGAGGCAGAAGGATCACCATGAATTTGAGACAAGCCCGGGCTACATAGTGAATTCAAGACTAGCCTGGACTACATAGCAAGCCTGTCTCAAAAAAGCCAAACCAAAACAAAACAAAAGAGAGTTCTGAGTGGACACAGTATTTTTTAAAATTTTCTCAATAATACCACTCATTTGAAGTAGCATTTTAACAGTATTCTCCATGATTTGTGAGTACCTATTACAGACAGTTTTGCCTCCTTATAATATGAAGCTAGCTACCAGCTTGCCTATCTTATTTAGTGGATTGAGGTGATGATCTGATTTGAAGTAAGAGCACAGTTTATACCAGAGTATACAGAGATGCTTTTATAGGGCAGGCAAGTTAGGCACTTAAATGATTAATCAACGAGTGTCATTTTCCCCGTTTTTATACTTCAAACTATACTTCAAACAAAATTGTCTTTAAAAGTCACATCCTCTGCTTAGTAGGTTTAATAATAGGTCTAACTTGTTACTCGTGGAGAAGTCTTCCTGTAGCTTCAGAGAAGCCACCTTTCCACCCTGTTTTCTCACTTTACATCTTTCAGTTCTCTGCATTAAAAAAGGACTCATCTAGCCCAGTCACTGTGCTGTATGCTCTAAGTGTGCTGTGGTTTGTCTTCATGCTGCTCCTTCTCTCCCCTCTCCTGGTCCTTCCTCCATTCTCACTCTCCTTCCCTCCCCAGTCTCCATCTTCTCTCTCCATGAGCCCTGGGGATTAATGAATGCCACTGCTTATATTTCACTCTGGTGAATTCCCAGTGTGTCTCATGCTTGTGCTAGGACAAGGCCAGCGATAACAGGAGAGACAGGAGACATCTGTGTCAGGCTAAGTAAAGTAGTGAGGAAGGGCTGCCAATGTTCTGATCTACCAGGTCACAAGCATCTCCCAACCTGAATACTCACCAAAACTCACTAGCTGCATCTGTAGAAAGCTTGAAGATATTTAAGGTCATCAAGATGAATTTAACATCAAGATATATGAAGAAAGTGCACAATGCATCAACAAAAAGACAAAGAACCCAACTCAAAAATAGTCCAAGGATTTGAATAGACGTTTCTCCAAGGAAGATACACAAATGACGAACAAGCACATGAAAACATGTTCAGCATCATTAATCATTAAGAAAATGAAAATCAAAACCCACAAATGAGATGCCACTTCGTGCCTACTAGGAAGACTGTAACAAAAAACAAAAGCCACAGAAAGCATTGAGGAGGATATGGAGAAAATCCAGCTTCCATTCATTGCTGGTGGGAACATAAATGTAGAAGACCTTTGTAGAACAGTCCAGCAGTTCCATAAAATGTTAAAAACAGAGTTTCCATATGACCCAGCAATTCTACACCTAGACACATACCCAGAAAAATGAAAACATATGTCCACAAAACCACTTGCATACAAATTCTTATAGCAGCATTCTTCCTAATAGTCAAAAAGTAAAAACATCTCAATTGTCCACGAACTGATGAACTAGTAGACAGAATATGGTACATCTATGCAATGGCATAAAATCTATAACAAGACATGATGCAATGACACATGGTAAACTCTGGAGACATGATAAGTGCACACTTGGAAGACCAGATGTTGTACTGTTCCATTAACGTGAAATATCTAGAACAGGAAAATTCATTCAGCCAGAAAAAAGATTAACACTTTTCAGGAGCTCAAGAGAGGCCATGATAGGGTACAATTACTAATGGTACAGGGTCTCATTTTGGGGTAAAGAAAATGTTCTAGAATGAGATAGCGTCGACAGTTACATAACCCTGTAAGTATGCTGAGAACCAATGAAATGTGTATATTAGAAAGGTGGGTTTTGTGGTATATAAATTATATCTTGACTTTTAAGGAAGTATAGTAAAGATTATTAGTTGCTATTCCCATGTCTCAATCTGTTTATCTGCATGTAGAAATTTCCCTTTCTTCCAGTTTTGATTCAACGCAAAACATTATTCTATTTTTTATTCTTTTCAAAACTGACTATATTTAGTATTTTTTAAAGTTCATAAATATCTTTTAAACTATTATGTTAACTGAAATTTTATAGGATACCACATAATAATACATGTAAAGGGTGTTTTATGGGAAAGCAACACAGTTAACATTTCTTTCTCCTTAAACATTTTTTTAAAAATTTTTCGATTAACACATAATCATCACACATATTTATGGTGTACAGTATGACAATTCCATACATGTATATGATATCTACTGATCAAGTCAGAATAATTAAAGTTTCAGTTTCCTCATCATTCGTTTGTGTTTGGGGACTTGGAACTTCACTCTTCTGGTTAGAACATTAGAACGTATACCTGTGCTCAGATACCTGTTATCAAGTGATACCATCCCCTCTCACTGTGCCTGGAAATGCCTCACAGACTTGGGAAATCAAGTAGGCTACAGGTTTCTGGCAAACAATCTAGTGGCTGGCACCAATGTACAGCTTTTCTCAGTCACATGATCACTTTTCTGGGAACATGCTCCAGCACTTGGCCTCCACTAAGCCCCCTTGATTTCTCTTCAGAGCATTTGTAAAAACAAGACATACTCTGCGCGTATTCAGTGTTCATTTGTACACTGCCGCATCCTCCGCAGGAACACTAGCCCCAGCAGGGTGAGCGGGGTTTGATCACTGCTGTGTTTCCTCCCCCAGAACAGTGCCCAGCAGGAAAGGTGGCACTGAAGATATTGTGGAGCAACAACAATTAGAACGAGTTCTTTTCTTCACTGGGAAGTGGCAAAAAAATAAAGTGGCAGATCATCCAACAACCGAAGTGAGTAGAAGGAGTAGGAGTAGAGCCACCTCCTCACTGGCTCTACTCCTTCTGACAGCGACTTGATGGTATCCCTGTGGCCTTCGATCTCTGCCGCGTCCCTGGCCCTCTAAGTGTCAAGTGTGAGTTTTCCTGCCCTCGTCTTCCGCTTTCTGCATCTGCTTCATTCAAGGATCCCTGCAAGTGTTTCTGAGCCCAGCCTAGAAACCCAACGCTTACTCCCAATTAAACTGTTTGCTGAATAGTTTGGGTTGGGAATATGAGCTCTGACCTGGAAATAAACTCCAATTACTTGCGTTCTAGTGGCCAAACCAAAGGCCAGAGGTCTTTCCCCTGTCTACTACTGCTCATTCAAAATGCATATTTTGGCCAAACAAAACAGTCTATTGCACGTGGTAAGACATATGTACGTCACAGCCTGTGGCCTTAGGAAAAATTTAAGCTAGTCCCACAGATCCTCTCTAAAAAAAAAGTCTCCATGGTCTCATTCCTGCAGTGCACTCACTTTGCCTGAAGTTTGGTTTTAAGACCTACTTTTAATATCACATTTTATAGGCATATGTTGAATTATTCCAGATCATTCAATTTATTTATAGCTGTCTGCATATATTTCTGCTGCTATTACATATTAGGTACAAACCATTTCATGGTTGTTCAGACAACAGGATTAAAAGAACTAAATGAAATTCACTTTTTAAAATATTTTAACATTTTTAATAGATGATATCTAATTCTCTCACTACAGTCTAACAAGTGCAAAGCCCTGACACCACTCTCAGGACCACAAAGGCAAAGAGGAAGAAGTGATTCCCCACCTCTATTTCACAATGATTCCAAGTGAATAATATTTGGGGGACTGAGGGAAGACTGGTATCTGCCCCCCATAATAGTGATGGCAACGTACATCTGGATCCTCTGAATCATCCTGATGATTGACTGAGTTTTTCACTCTTCACCTGGGCTCATGGCTTCAGCCTTTGGGCTTCAGGGTCAAGCCCCGCACTCTGGAATCCACTCTGCTTCACCATTCTCAGAGAGGCCTATTCCCAACTCCGTATGTTTTTCCCTACATGTCAACCTGGCCATACCATACTGAGACCCAGTTTCATTCTGCTCCTGAGTGTCGGACACAAATCCTGCTCAAGAACAAGTCATTGTGTGTTTAAGTCTTTATAACTTTACAGGATACAGCCATGATTGAAATAGGTGTGGTTAGAAAAACCTAGCCCCAGTCTAGAAGTCAATACGCATTTACTGAATGCTTGCTTTATGTTTAGCATGCAACCAGCTCCCAAACTCCTAACTTATGAAATTGCACACTCTCATCTTACCTTCTCTCTGCATGAATCACCCATGGAACAATTCAATTCCACTTTGAAATGCTGTATTTACTAAACAACATAGAGCTAAGACACCTCAGGGGTTACAAAGGTAATAAGATTCACTTTCTGTGCTCTGTTTCATAATACATGTAAGTAGGATTCTTAAATGAACAATTTGAAACTGTGGAATTAAAGCAATGTTTGTACTAATTTGAATGGATGAGAAATCTATTTAATTCTTGCAAAAGAGCATAATTTGAAAACTGAATGCATCACAAACTGTTTATGCTATTGCCATCACCTATGACACCAGCAAAATGGAAAACAAGTCCCTTTTGTGATCCTTATAAGCCCGATTGATGACTCTTTTCATGGCATTTCTGAAAGCGCCTTTTGGTTTTATAATCTAAACAAGCACTTACTGTTTCAAATCTTATTTTTCATATTCTTCCACAGTGTTATGCAAATTCATTAAAAGGAACTGTTAAAGCCAGTGGTGAGAGACAAATCCAGTCAGTAACTTTGGAGTAAACAGAAGAGGTGATAAAGCGCTGTGAAGGAGAACAACCAACCACTAATATTCTTGTCGGAAAGAGCCCTCAGCAAAATAATAAAGAAAATGCATAAAGCAACTTCAAAGCAAATATATGGTAAAAATAATTGTAAATCTGAAAGTTCCAAAAGTACATTCTCCGCTTCAGGAAAATTTGTTTTGAATTGTTTGAGTTTTAAGTTATGTAACATCTCCAGGAATAATACTTGTCTCATGTGAAATGAAAGTGCCCTGTACTTAAATTTTATTTCCCACAGCTCTACCTTACAATCCCGACGGTTTAGTGAGAAAAGTCTCCTTATTATTCCACATATCCTCTGCCAAGGAAACCAGTGTTCCTCCTATCCCTTTTATTATGTTCCTCTTCCTGTTTTAAATATCTTCACTCTTCCTACCACTAATCCAAATATACGGCCTCCTTTCAAAGGCCCACTCAAGCGCCACTCCACCCGCAGACATGTACCTGCCCTTCCAGAGTCCTAGGATTTGAGACTTGGAATGGATCTTAGAGATTATCTAGTGCAAATATTTTCCAACCACTCAGCACAGAGACACTTAGGAGCCTTTTGAAAGAGGGCTGGAAATGGGAAGTGAAGGAAAAATGAGCAGCAGCATCTTGGGGCTCTCACCTTCTTCAATCCAGCACTGCTTTCATGGTTGAATTATTTACCCTTCCCAGAGACACATTGTTTGAACAACAGTTTCCAGTGATTTGGGGAGTGGAAACCCATGGCTAAACATGATAAATGAAGAAAGGAAGGCTTGTGAAGTTGAATAGCTTACCGTGCTCTGCAAACAATCTAGGGGCAAAATTAAGCTAACATCTTAGGTTCTCTGGATTCCTAGATCAACTTCTCTATTTTGCTTATCACTGAAATACTTACCTTTTCCTGTGGGTGGTTCGAGGGTGTCTTCTGTGCTTATGCCTGTAGATCTCATCCTCCCAGAAGAAGCATGTCTGTAGCTGCTCCAGGCCAAGGCACACATCATCCCATCCCATTTCTCTGAGCCCTGTAGAGCAGACATTTCTGATTCACGGAGGAAAGGTGAGTAAATACCACTTAGCAAATCCACTCTAGATATGGACAGAAATACAGTAAGTCACATCCTGTGTAGAAATTCTTTATTAAAGTTTATATGGAAGGTAGCACTATAGCCATATTTTCACACAAAAAAATTAATCTTTCTGGCCTCATTTGTATTTTTACACTCATCATGTTTACACATTTAGGCTTCATCAGTTAGTTAAGCTCTTTGTTGTAAAAGACACTGTTTTTAACCCTTGCATATTCCATATGCAAGGCACTTTGACTATTGCAATGGGACACATTAGCAAGAGAAAATGACCCTATAGTCTTATTTTATAAAAACAAACACTCCTTAATTCTTGACCTTTCATAAGCTCCCCTCCAGCTGTGCTTTGATTGATAAATTTTGGGGGGCAGGAGTAGCTGTGCTGGATGCCTTTGTTTTCTCCCTTCCCAGCTCCAAGCTCAGGTTCTAGGAGGTCTATTTAAGTGGGGGGTTTTCCTGCTTTCTGTTCTCCTCCTCTACCAATACTGTATTGCATCCACTTTTATGAACGTATTTGACTCTCAAATCTCCTTTCTGAGGGTCTTCTTATTAATGCTTTTAGACAGGAGTGCTCTTCTGGATGCCACTTTAAATACCTGCCTTGTTCCTCTCTCCACGGAGAGGGTACCATCAGGACAGGGCAGCCTAAAGTCTTTTCTGTCACTTCTATATCATGTTTTGGTTACTTGGGACCTCAGAATTCCTAATTCAAATTTTGCTGAGTCTGTTGCTACAGCCTGAGTGGCTTCTTAAACTTGGGACTACCTCCCTAATATCAGCAGTGCATCCCAAGGTCCTAGAGGTGCCTCAGGAGTGGCTGTGTGTGAGAGGACAGTGCAGGTAGGAGGGGTACTGGGGACTTGGCTTGAGCCTGTAGGCCAGGATGTCCTGAGAGCTCTCCTAGGGCCTATGCTGCACACCAAAGGGACACGTCTCAGTTAGGGCCACCAGGACTTAGCACAGAGTTCTAAGTCATACCTGGTCTTTAAAGTTGACATGAAGACATAGTCATCATGTGTGATGGTTGATTGACGGTGTCAACTTGTAAGAGAAGCTTAACTGAATTGGTTCAGCAATTCTACACCCCAGGGTGTAGATGATCCACCCTAGGATGGCTCATTGCCTGGGTGGTATAAAAGTGAAATGAGGAAAGATGGATCTGCTTCACTCCCTTTGGAGGAGCTCCACCCTTACTTCGATGTAATCTCCTGGCTTCACCTTCACCTTGGACGTAATCTCCCGCCTTCCAACATAGACTCTTCGGCTTCCATTGCAGACCTATCACAGGCTCTGGATAGGAGCTTGTATGGGACACTGCAGTGAGCTCCAGACCTTCGGCCAGATCCTTCGGCACTCCAGACAGACCTTCTGCACGCGTCCACATATGACTTTGTACGAAGCCCTTGTAAGCCGATCTATAAGCTCTTACATATTCGTATATTTTGTATTATATTTGTTTCTCTAGTAAATACTGACTAATATACCATGGTAGGAGATCAGGCCATATTGTACTTAACAGTCTGTAACTTGCCATATGCAGTTTAAATGTTTAATATAGGGCATGTGGCCCTCCACTTGTATTTTTTTTTTTTCTTTTGGTGGTGCCGGGGATTGAACTCAGGGCCTTGTGCTTGGTAGGCAAGCACCCTAATCACTGAGCTAAATCCCCAGCCCCCCTCCACTTGTATTCTTAACTTTCAGATCTACACATTTTAGGAAAAGACCTGGGTCTTTTGTGTCTCAAGGCAGACTAACTCAGTATGAAGGCCCTGGGTTCAATCCCCAGTACTGCCAAAAAAGAAAATAAAAACAAAAATTGACCCTCTTACCTCCTTGCCCTCATCCTCACCTTTGCTTCCCTACCTCATTTCGCTCCTCCCACCCTAACCTGCTCCTCGCTCCAAGGTATGCTAAGATCTCACCTAATGCCTTCACTTTAACTAGTCTCTCTAGCTTGAATGTATTAAACGAATCAGTCAGTCTCCTGTTTCCCACAGTACTCTATCCAGAGATTACCTTCCATAGCAACTCAACATAAAATAAAAATAAGCAACACTGCTATTCCCTCTACCTTGTTTTACTTTTTTTTCCTGCGGGCACCCATTAGCATCTCACAGAATATCCACGTACTTAGTTATTTGTTTCCTACCTGCCCCCTTCCCATAGAGTGGCGATGGCAAACCTTTCAGAGACAGAGCTCCCAAACTGCAACCCCAAACCCACTTATTTCTCACCAAGTGCCAATACTGCAATTAAACCTGAATATCCAAAGCTCAGCCCCTGGGGCAATGCAGGGGCGACGTGGCTCACAAGCAGACAGAGAGGCCTCCACATGTCTGCCGTGGCATGTGAGCCACAGTTTCGCCACCACTACCACAGTAGTACGCCTTTCAGGAAGCAGGTATTTAATATGTTTCAGGGGTTTTTCAGCTGCTGTACCTCTAATACCTAGAAAATTTCCTGGTAAATAAAAAGGACTACTCTGAGACACTAAAAGAATCCTGTAATTTATACTGCTGAGAAAGGAGAGCTGAATATAAACAAGGTGTTAGGATGACCCTCCCCAGATGCCAAAATGGCCGTTGCTGGTTTCTCACAAAGCCCCTTCCCCCGTCTCTATGCCAGAATCTCCCGCCGAAACAATGACCCTTCCCCCCGACTAGGGTCCTCAACTAGGTCCGTCGCGCCAATTTGCCCAGGGGAGGTGTCCACTACCTGGTCACCCCATATAGAAAGGACCAATCCCAAAAAACACACTTTTGAACCACCAACATCACGAAAGGGGGGGGGCGACTAAGGGATAAAAGGCCACTATCCGAGTCATTCGGGGTCACTTCGCTCAAAGGAGACACAGGAGCTGGAACACCGGGAGGAACTGCACGGAGAGCGTTGGAGGGCTTCATCAGCCTGCCCGCCTCTTCTCTCCTCTGTCCGATCTCGGCTGCCCTGCTCCTGCACGGAGCCTGGCTGTTGCCACTGCGATCTTGAGCTATAGCGCCGAGCTGTGACCCTACCCTGAGCCGCCACGATCTTGAGCTGCTGCGTTCCTGAGCTGCTGCGTTCCTGAGCTTTAATAAAACCTAATAAACCTGGCCTGCTGGGCCGATTGCTTTGTTCCGGTGTCCGCCCAGGCAGCGGACCCGGGCTGCACACCTAATTGAGCTGTAACACTGGGCTGTAATAAACCTGGGCGGTAACCTAACACAAGGTATTTACTGAAATTATGTAAAGGACACAAACACACTTTCTTTTTTAAAAAACTGTGCCACCTTTTGGGCAGAAAGTTTTAGGAATCTACTGCTTATTTTCTAAGCAAAATATATGGATTTAGAAGTTCACCTAATAAAAGTCCCTGTTGAGCTGAGTAGTAATGGTGAAAAGGGGTCTCCCCAGGACATCCCACCTTTGCCCATCCAGAGAGGAAATGCAAATGGCCCCAGTGGAGTTTTCCTGTCTGGCCCATGGCTGGTACGCAGAGAAGACAGGAGACTCCATTCCGCGGCACAGGCTCACTGTGAGCCAGGAAGGAAGAAGAAACAGCCACTGTAGAGAGAGCCCTGGTGGGCCTGCTCGCACTGCCCGCGACGTGGACTGATGACGAAGACGAAGGCCCTGAGCGAAACATTCCAAAGCCCGATGCAATGTGTCAGAGGACAAGGGGGACGTCTCCTCCTCCTAGGCACACTCTCGCACCTTAATACACACTTCAGATATGCATAATGATTAAGGGTTAGAGAAAAATGCTGTTGAAATGTAAGGTGCACTCCCAAAGAAGTAAAACTTCAATATTAAACAGCAGAAGACTGAGGGAGAGAAATGAAGAGACAGAGTCATTTTTAAATCTCTTGTTAACTAACGGCACATTCTTTTTATGCAGCGTTAAGTAGGAAACAATTTAAATAATATTTGACAGAGAAAGAAAACTGAGAGAAGAGGCACCTTTTGGTAGTTAGTACCACCAAATTGGGCAGGTGGATTAGTAATAACAGTGTATTAAAATAATGAAAGAAGAACTTAGAGATAGTGACCCATGAATTTGCTTAGTTAGGGGCTTTGGCTTCTCAGTTTTATCACAGAACACGTCGGATCAATGTATCCAGCCTGAACCGTGGTGCAAGTCAGGTGGACAACTGGGTCTTCCTCTTTTATTTTTTCCTCAGCTCTTCATATACAGATCTGTCTTTTGACTCCTTTATAGTCTGGTGATTTGGCTGCTGACATTAGTCAAAGAATGGCCTATCATTTTGTCTGCCCTGAGCAGAGGCTACGCCAGAGGGAAACAATGCATAAGCACTCTGCCTTCAGGGGCTATTTTTAAAAGAAAAAGAAATAATTAAATAAAAGATGGTTCTTTAGACTCCCTCTTCTGCATATCTATAACCACCCTTCCCCACCTCACGCTGTACATTTCAGGACAGACAAAAAATGCCACTGAAGAGCCTTACAGTTTAATTTCTGAGTCATTAACAACAGAAGCAATGGGAATGAGGAATTCTTAGTTTGCAGCTCTATATTAGATCTCGATGGTCACGCCTGTGAGACATCTCTTTCTATTTCTACAGTTGTGCGTTGTGAATGCCTAAATGTAATGTTTCTCTTCGTCACTTGGAAAACATCAGTCTCCTCACTGGAACAATTCAACTGGCATGTGAAACTGAAGTGAATCCCTCTCCTGTAACTCTACTCTCATGTTACTTCCCTTCAAAAAACAAATCCGTGTCAACAGAGAAGAGTTTGGTTTGATCTGCACACCTGGCTGCCATTTGCAGAAGCTGAGTTTCTGCTCTTTTCTGAGTGCAAACTGTTGTGGTGCAGCCAACGTCATCGTCGGCAAAGGACCAAGCGCAAGAGCTCCTACTTACCGGAGTCACTCAGCGGCACACGTCCTCACGGCTCTGTTCCCCGGAGTCTGAAGGTACCACTCACAGCATCCAAGTACGATCAGTGGGAGAAGGGAAGAAACATTTTAGGATGTTGGTTGCCTGTGATTTGAAACCAAAGACATTTAAAATGAAGGTAAGAGTTAGAAACATACATGGGTCTTACTGGTAGGATAAACTTTCTATGTCAACAAAAGAGTACAGTTTTCCCATTGCAAATTAATAGATTCTAAATTCAGCAAGCTTTTTGTGAAATTAATTAAGAGAAATGGGGACAGAACAAATCCAATCTTCTAAGAACCATTCTGCCTTTAGAACAACTTTCTGTAAAATCACCTGAAATGAAATATAAACGAACTCTGATTCTGAGAGTTCAGTGGAGTCAAATTTAACTTCAAAACATCTTTCACTTCTGTAGCTACTTTATTATATTTATACAAGACTACAAAAAATTAATTGAGTGATTTAAGTGAGTCAACTGTCACATATATTATGAGCTCTGTGTGCGTGTATTATGAAGCAGTGCTGACTGTAAGTTCAGCCTTTTACCAATTTATTTAGCCAAGGTTGCTAGAAGAGACTTAATGAGCGCGAACACGCAAACTTTCAATAAAGCTACAAGAAGAAAAGTGCCTGGGACCTACAAGAACCTCTCTGTTGGGCCAGGGAGATGATGAAGTATGGTAAGTCACAACCCTCTGTGTGACGGGAGTCATACAGATGCCAAGGCACATGTGGCCAGTCTGCAGAGTTAGGCGGAGAAGAGGACAATTTCAGGCTCCAAAACTTCATCTCACAATGTGCATCAGCTAAAAAACTGGAAGTACTTTATCCCAATTAAAATGTAAGAAGGTACAAGTATTCATAGTGTCTCAAGTGTGAGTACTCAGTAGCTAAGCTATCCCTAAATTATACTTGGCTATCTACACATATTCTCTCAGCTCACAGAGTAAAAGAGTTGGGAAAAAGCTTTAAAATGCCTCTTGAATACATGGAAAGGTGAAGGAACAGCAGGTTGAGAAGCATGCAGAACCACCTCGGATTCTGGCTCCACCATTTAAGGTCTGCATCGCACTGGGCAAACAACTTGAAGGCTTAAAGCCCCAATTTTCTCATGTCTGTTAAATGAGGATAATAAATAGTCCCCACTGAGGAAGGAGTTCTAATATTAGGTGAAACAAAACAAAAAGCAACACAGTGTACACTGTAATCACCTCTGAAGCTTCACTTGTGAAAATTCTGAATTTAAGCAACAGAAACTGATTTGTGCTAAAGCAAACAGAAAAGGAAGGTACTGGCAGGATATCAATAACTTTGGGAGGCCTTTAGGGCCTAACTTTAAGGTTTAACTCATGGGGACAGCACTTACTTAGCATGTGCAAGACCCTGAGTTCAATTGCCAGCAACACACACACATACACACACACACACACACACACACACACACACACACACACAAACACAGTAAATAAGATATCAGTAACTTTAGAGAACCAACTGAAAGTGAAGAATGAGACTCTTGGCAGGAAACCAAGGGAGAGCAGGTGATAAGCCCATCAAGTCCTTAGGACACAGGAAATGGTATGTTGCTACTAGATTCTTATAAATCTTAAAACCAAGGCACCATTCAGTGCCAGGAAGCACTGGAGGAATTATGCTTAGCATCAAGATGAGTTTATTCTATATTTCTTCTATATTTCCTCTTTGGACTGTAGGCCCTAGTCAGAGTCAGTCAGCAAAATGCAAATGGAGGTATAGGATTAGACATGTAAATAGAGATGATAAAGAAAAACTCCATGATTTTCAAATGATTTTATTTCAGAAATCTCAAAAATCTCAAAGAATTTGGTCTTTCAAAAATCTCAAAGAATTTGAAGATCAACGATTAGAAATCTTGGGTTTTGGAAAGAGATCTACCCATAAGATCAATATGCCAACAATCAATTATCTTTCTACATATTATTGACTGAAAGTATAATCTTAAAAAGTGACATTTTTTCATACAACAATAAAAACCAGAGGATACTCGAGAATAAGTCTAATGAAAACTATTTGAAACTGCATACAGAGAGGCAGAAAAAAATCCATTAAAAAATCTAAAAGAAATAATTGGATAAACAACCATCTTTGAGATAAGAAGACTTAAAACTGTAAAAATACTAATTACAGCCACATCCAGAGTGGAGCCAAGTAGAATTTCACAGGCTAATCATAAACTTTATGTGGAAAAGCAAAGGATGGAGAATAGGCAAGATATTCTGAAAAAAAGAAGACAGCTAACAAATTACTCTACTAGATATTCAGACAAATTATTATAAAACTCTAAAGTAGGAGACATATTTGATAATGTAGTAAACTATACAAACAAAACAGACCCAGTATGCACAAAACATTAATATTTGACAGATCCAGATACTTTAGGTCAATTTAAAAACAGGACTTTCAATAAACGGTACTATGACAATCACCTATAAAGGGAAAAAGGAGTAACAATTCGAGGTAGGAGAAATTTAATTTGAAAAACAGAGCATTTTATTGAAAATATAGGTGGATATCTTGGTGACATTTAATAAAATCTTTTTACAAGAACACAAAATCACCAATTTTAAAAGAAAAAAGAATTAACTACATTAAAATGAAGCACATTTGTTCATCAGGATACATCGCAAAGAAAGAAAAAACTAGCCATAACCAAAGAGACGATACTCACAGTATGTACATTTCTTAACAAAGTAGAGAACATAATCCATAAAGAACAATGAAAATTTAATAATAAAAAATCACATGACTAGAAAAATGGACATGAACCTTCATCTCCCAGAAAGGCACACCCGGAGATTTAAAAAGTCTTTAACCTTATTAGCAACCAGGGAAAAATACAATAGATTGTCGAAAATTAAGAAGTCTGATGTCACATGCTGGAATCAGTATTTACGTACGTTGCTTTTGGGCGTATAAATTTATATAAGTACTTTGGTAAAGATCTAGCATTTCCTTTCAAAGTTGAGCACTGCATATCAACAAGTCAGAAATTCCACTCCATACTACATATCCTAGAAAAACTACTGTTCATGAACCCCAGGCGACTGCTCAGGCTGGGCAAGAGTGTTTATTCAAGAGCATGAGAAAAAAGAAAACACATACACATACACACACACACACACACACATACACACACACACACACACACACACACACACACACAGAGAGACAATCGGGATTATATTAAGTAGAAGGCTTTTGCTCAGTGAAGAAAACAATCAAGAGTGAAGAGACAACCTAAATAATGGGGGAAAAAATTTGCAAAGCACACTTCCAACAAGCAAACAGTATTGAGAATATACAGGAAACTCCAAAACCCCAACAGCAAAAAACCAAATAGCCCGATGTAAAAATGGGCCAGAGAGCTAAACAGACATTTCTCAAAACGAGATATTCAATTGGCATAATAATTAAATTGAGTTGAATCTCGTGTAGTCCTATTTCTATGACATTAGTCATGATATTTCTTCTTTCATTTATGATCTTGAGTCTCATCTATTTTTCTTAGTCTAAAGCTTTGACAATTTCATTTTTTCTCAAGAAAACTATTAAATTTTCTATCATTTTTTCTAGTCTTCCTTTCAATTTCTACTCTCATCTGCATTACCTCCTTCCTTATGATATCTTTTGACTGATCTTGATTTGTTTTTTCTATTTGCTTATGATTATATTATTCATTGGAACTCTTTCTAACCTTAGAATTTTTTGCAATGAACTTCCCACAGATTCGGTATATCGTGTTTTCATTTTCTCTTTTTTTAATTTTTTTTATTTTTTAACCAAGAACATGTATTGGTACAATGTACATATAATGGTTACATTCATCACATTTATTTTGTACCTGTACATGATGCATCTTGGTTCTCCCCCCTCTTCCCCGCCCCTCCCCTCTATTCCCTTCATCCCTATTTACAGCAGGTACATTCACATTTCTCCATGAATTCCCTTTCCTTTTTCTAAATCCCTTTTTTCCCTTCCCGCTTCATTTTCTCTTGACTCAAGATATTTTCTAATTTCCCCTTTCTCCTTCTCTGACTCATTGACTTTTCAGAAGCATAGTGTTTAATTTTCACATATGTGTGAATTTTCCAATATTCTTTCTGCTATTGATTTCTAGTTGCATTCCACTGAGGTTGGAAAAGTTAGTTGGTATTATTTTAATCTTTTAAAGTTTGTTAAGATTTGTTTTGGGACCAAGAGCGTTATCCATCCTGGAGAACAACCCCTGAGAACATGCCCCTGAGAAGTGGATGTACAGTCATTCCTGCCATCCCACTCCTAGTAGGTGCCTGAAACTGTAGACAGTACTGATCCCTCAGTGAACAGCAGTCTGTCTGCTTTTCTTTGCAGCTTTGCTTCATGGTTTCAGTTATCTGTGGTCAGCTGCAGTCTAAAATGTTAAACAAAAAAAAAATCCAGAAACAGACAATTCATAATTTTTAAGTTGCGCATTGTTGTTCTGAGTGGCGAGATCTCATGCTATGTTCCTTCCTGCCCAGGACAAAATCAACTCAGTGTATACATGCTGTATGTGCTACCTGCGTGTGAGTCAGTTAGGAGCTGTCTCAGTCATCAGGTCAAATGTTGTGGAGTGGGAGTGTCTGCTTTCAAGCAGTCTTTGCATGGAAGCCTACACTACATCAGCATACCTGTGTCAGTTCACCTCACTTCCTCCCATCATATAGAAATCACAACGCTCACATCATCCCAATAAGGACAAGTACAGCCCAGTAAGATATTTTGAGAAAGAAAGACCACATTGACATAAGTTTTATTGCAGTATATTGTTATAGTGTCATAACTATTCACTCTGTTATTAGTAATTGCTGCTAAACTGTACCTATTTATATAAAGTTTATAATATGTTAGGCAAAAACCATAGTGTGTATAAGGCAAAAAACATAATATATATATGGGGTTTGATATATCCATGGTTTCAGGCATCTCCTAAACATGGCACAATACATCCCCTATTGATAATGGGGGACAATCATACCATATTCTTACAGACAGTGGATAGTTGGGTCTTCATTTTATTCATTCAATCTAAGTTGTTTCATCTATTTATGCTTAAAGTAATTACTGATAGGGAACTCACTGTCACCATTTTGTTAATTATTTTATAAATGTCTTCTATTTCTTTTCTTTTCCTTTCCTCTTGCTGTCCTCCTCTGTGTTTCCTTGATTTGTTTGTAATGGTACACTGTGATACGCTTTTTTCATGTTTTTACCTTTATTTCATTTTCTTGTTATTATAAGGCTTACTTAAAAGTCCTTACAGAGTAACTGTAACAGTCTGTTTTGGGCAACAGGAGCAAGGCAGGGGGCATCACAACCCCTGACCTGAAGTTATATTATAGAACCACTGTGATAAAAACAGCATGGTACTGGCATGAAGACAGACCCGAGGATCAATGGAACAGGCTAGAAGATACAGAAACAACTCCGAACACACTCAAATACCTCATCTTCAACAAAGGAGCCAAACACCTTCACTGGAAGAAAGATAGCCTCTTTAATGAATGGTGCTGGAAAAACTGGCTTGCCACATATCAAAAACTAAAACTAGATACATGTCTCTCAATATGTACTAAACTAAAATTGAAGTGGGTCAAAGACCTAAACATTAAAACAGAAACACTATATCTACTGGAGAATAGAATAGGAGGGACTCTTGAAGATATAGGGGTAGGAAAAAAATTTATGAACAGAACCCAAACTGCACAGGAAATAATACAAAGAATCAGTGCTTGGGATTATATCCTATTAAAAGGCTTTTGCACAGCAAAAGAAATCACCAATAGAGCGAGATGAAAACCCACAGACTGGGAAAAAATTTTTGCCAGCTGTCCATCGGACAAAAGTCCAACATCTAGAGTATATAAAGAACTCAAAAAAATCAAAGCCCCCAAATTTAAAGACCCAATCCAAAAATGGGCATCTGAAATGAATAAATATTCCTCAGATGAAGAAACAAAGATGGCAAATAAATATATGAAAAACTGTTCAACATCACTGGTCATTCAAGAGATGCAAATCAAAACAACACTAAAATTCCATCTCACTCCAGAAAGAACAGCTATTATCAAGAAATCAATCAACAACAAGTGCTAGTGGAGTTGTGGGGGAAAAAGGAATCCTCCCCCACTGTTGGCGGGAATGTAGATTGGTCCAACCAGTGTGGAAATCAGTATGGAGATTCCTCAAAAAACTACAGCTAGAGGTTCCATTTGACCTAGCTATTCCTCTGCTTGGTATCTTCCCAGAAGAATTGAACACATCATACCACAGCAATATATGAACAACCATGTTCATAGCAACACAGTTTGTAACAGCTAAGTCCTGGAAACAACCCAAATGCCCAACAACTAAGGAATGCCTAAAGATGTGGTTTTTCTGCACAATGGAGTACTACTCTGCCATAAAACATGATAAACTAGAGACATTTGTAGGTAAATGGATGCACCTTGAGAACATACTCTTTAGTGAAATAAATCACTCATACATATATATTGAATTGTTTCTCTGATATGAGAAACCATAAGTGTAAATAAGGACAAAGAGGTATAATAGATATTATGTAAAAGAAACATAATATTCAAAAAAGAGGAGAACTAGAAGGGGAGAAGGGGGAAAAGAAGGAAGGGAAAAAGGAAAGAAAGTGGAAAGGAAAAAAATGGAAAAATGGAAATAAACCTGCTGTAAATAGGGAGGGGTGGGGGAGCGAAAGGGAGAGATGGGAAAGAGGGGGAACCAAAATACATCATGTACAGGTACAAAATAACTATGATGAATGTGATCAATATATATACAATGTACCAATACATGTTCTTGATTAAAAAAAAAACAAAAAAAAACAAAAAAAGCAAAATGGTCTGTTTTAAGGGGCTAATAATTTAACTTCAATTACATTCAAAAGCTCTATACTCTTTCTACCCTCATATTCATACTTTATGTTGTTGATGGCACAATTTGTATCTTTTTACATGTGTATTCATTGACAAATTTTTGCATTTATAGTAATTCTTAATACTTTTGTCTCTGTTTTTATACTAAAATTAAAAGTGAGTTACATACTACCATGATGATATTACAGTATTCTGTATTTTTCTATATATTCACCACTGTCAGTGAATTCTATATTTTCTCATGTTTTTGTATTGTTATTTAACGTCCTTGTATTTCAACATGGAGAATTCCCTTTTGCATTTCTGATAGAGCAGTTCTGGTGGGGATGAACACTTTTAACTACTGTCTTGGAAAGTCTTACCTTTCCTTCATTTTGAAAGACTATTTTTTTCAGCATCGTATTCTTGGCTATTTTTTTCTTTTTTTTTTTTTTTTTTTTTTTTTTTTTTTTTTTTTTTTTTTTTTTTTTTTTTTTTTTTTTTTTTTTTTTTTTTTTTTTTATTCTTTCAAGTATATATCATCACCCTCCTTCCTATCCTGTAAGGTGTGTGTTGGGAAGTCTCATAGTCTTAGGGGAGGCCACATTTACATGACAAGTCATTTTGCTCTTTCTCTTTTCAAAATTATTGTCCGTGACTTCTGACAATTTGATTCCAATGTTTCAGTGTATATTTCCTTGGGTCAATCTATTTGGCACTTTTGGCAAGTGGGTGTGGAGGGTGGAATAATTGTGAATCTGAATGCCCATTTCCCTTCCCAGAATTTCAGCCATGACTTATTTATCTTCCTGTCATTTTTTTCCTTCTCCTTCTGAAGCCTACACAATGAATATTGGTTTGCTTTATGCTGTTCTATAAATCCCTTAGGATTTCTTTTTTTTTTCCATTTCCTGTTTTTGACTGGATAATTTCAGATGACTTGTCTTCAAGTTTGATGTTTTCCTCTGCTTAATCAAGTCTGTTCCTAGAGCTCTCCAATTTAAAGTTTTCGATTCAGTTATTGTATTCATCAACTCCTGAATTCCCATTTGGTTCTCCTTTATGATTTCTATTTCTTTGTTAATATATTTATGTGGCACATGTTCACGTTTAGTTGTCTGTGTTGTCTTATAACTTTTTGAACTCCTTTAAAACAATTATGTAATTAAGCTGGGTGTGAGGATGCACACCTATAATCCCAGCACTCTGGGGGCTGAGGAAAGAAGCTTGCCTCAAATCTGAAGCCATCTTGGGCTACACAGCCTGAACTACTACATAGTGAGTCCCTGTCTCAGGAAAAAAAAAAAGGACTATTATGCAATTATGTACTTCTTTGCCAGTCTATTCATAGATCTCCCCTTCTTTAAAGTCAGTTACTAGAGACCTTCTTTGCCCTTTGGTCACTTTGTATTTGTGATCCCTGTAACAGTGCCTTCATGTTTGCACACTGGAATGGACACCTCTGCCAGTTTTTAGGGATTTGAAGGGGAAAGGCCTCCAGCTGTCAGCCACAACTGCTACAAATTCTTAGTCTCTCAGACTTTTTCTGTGGATGTCCAGGATCCATGCCTCCACTTCCCCGCCATGGCGAGTCCTCAGTTGTGCATTTTCTCTTTATCCAAAAGAACCCTACTGGCCATACCAAGCGGCCTGCCTCGTTCGCTTTGTTCTTACCTTCCCTACATGTATAAAATACAACAGATCCATAAGAGTTCCAGGTGGGGCAAGATGGGAGCCAGAGTCTTAGACACTGAAAGAACCAGAACAGCGAAAGCTCCCCATACTCCATCTGTTTTCCCTCCTGGGGCCAGGGTGATCTCCCAGCCTGAGCTGTGCTGCTGCTGGCAGGTGCCCACGTGGGTACACTGAAACCCCTGCTCTTACCTGCTGAGTGCAGCGGTTCTCTGCTCAGTGCTCTTCTTGAGTACTATAACCTCTGAATTGGACTGTAAATCTCTCGTGACGATGTTCTGGTCATCATATCATCGTTAAACTGGTGTTTCTTTCGGGGGGACAAAGACTGTGACTTCCTATTTAATCATTTTGCTGATGTAACTCCAGAATGCTTCTTTTATCTGTTTGCCTCAACTCAATGATTCTCAGTCCCAGTCGCACACATGAATTGTCTGAAGAAGTTTTAAATACTACAGTCTGTGTCCCATCCCAAGCGGCTATGATTTAATTCATCTGGGGGTGGATTCCAGGTACTGGGATTTGGCTAAGAGACCCCAGGTATGTCCAGTGGGCAGCCTTTGGTCATAGCTAATGTCTTAACTGAAATCTCAATTCCTTTGAAAACCTCTAGATCTAGGACTATTGAGTTTTTCATGCCCATATATCTCAAGGTTGTAACCTAGATCAACACAATTTTCATTGCCTTTTTGAAACCCACACCAACTGACCCTAAAAATCCCTGCTCTGAAGAGGTTCCATCTATAGGAAGCTTCTTGAACGTCAAGTCAAAAGCATAATCCATGAGAAGAAAAAAAATAATTTGGACTTCATCAGAATTTTAAATTCCTGTTTCTCAAGAGACAGTTGTGTGCATAAAATGACAAGCCATGAACTAGGAGAAAATATTTGCAAATCTAATATTTGATGAAGAACTTATATCCAGAATATGCAAAAATCTCTCAAACTAGAAAACAACTCAATTTTTAAATTTTTGCTTGAGTGAAATATTTTTACAAACATCTCACTAAAGAAGATATACACTTATCAAGTAAAAAACATAAAAATATGCTCTATAGAAGTAGTCATTAGGAAAATGTTCAAACTTCCATGAAATACCATTGCCTAATCGTTAGATTGGCTCAGATTAGAAAGACAGTCCCTGTTAAGTACATAGAAATAGAAATGGGAAAATGTGTAGGAATAGAAAAATGGAACAATCATTTTGGATGGCAGTTCAGCAGAATCTTAAATAGTCTAAAACCTGTACTTTGGTGCTTTCTAACCATTTCACTCCTACATCCAGCTGCTTTAATCACAATCACCCAATCCTTGTAAGTCTGGGGATGGGGAAAGGCAGGGAAAATTGGGGAAGCAAATTCCAAGCAGCAATTCATCTTAAATAAGTTATTGAGATAAGAAGAAAGACGGACAATCACAGCTGTCATTATCATCTCCCTATAAAAGCCTGATGGTGAATTACAGAAAATATTTTCTACTGCAAATTATTTTATTTTCCTGACATATAGGTTTGTCCCAACTTTAATACTCTGTTTATCTCTGTATGAATCTAGAAGGGTATCCAGAGCAATGTGAACTCATAACACCACCCTTGGCCCATCTGTGTCTCATTAGGTAATCTGGGCTCTGCCTGGACGCATGACTTAGCATGAGTCTGCAGCCTAACTTTTTTTTAAAGGAGCCTGATTAAGGCTCCTAAACCATGCTTTGCTGAGCAAGAAATGTATTTCTTCATCCATGAACAGAAAGTTTAAGTGACTTGTACAAAGAATAGGCAATGGCAATAGTTTTTTTAATTTATTTTTCAGCTAAGAGCGAGCTCTTTGAAAAGTAAGGTCTGAGTGTGCATTTTCTGAGGGCCCTTTCTGCAGATCATTTTCTTTCAGCAGCCTCCTTTGTTCATTTTTGCGAATTCAATCCAAGTTGCAAATAAATGGATCTGTCATCATTTCTCAGAATGTGCTGTTTTCAACATGACCTGCTGATTTTCCCAAGTGCTCACTGTTATTGTGGAGTCATGGTAGCATGGCCCATCAACCCCTTTCGCTTGCTTTTTGGCCACCGAATCCCTTGCCTTTCCTTTGACCTCCGCCCAAGTATACAGGCTTGCATCATTCTTTTTTCCAGATGTCTCTCCTTTTTTTTTCATTTTTTGATTCAAGTCCAAGGTATTTTTCTCGACTTCTCCCAAGAATAAGAACAGCTGCTGGATGCAAGCCCAATCTCACATAGCAAAATCTAGGTAGCAACTCTGTCACATGCATGGCAACCCCACTGTCATTTTCCTGAAAAGAGACCCCCTGATTGTCACACAGTATTCCTGAGAAAATCAAGTGAGATCAAATATGCAGAATACTTATGTTCTGTAAAAATATTAGGGGGATAACTTTATTATACTTTTTTCTTTCTTTGAATCAACTTTAATTTGATAAACAATAAACTGAACAAATGGCTTGCTGGATGATGGTGTGGACTGACAGAGGGATAGATTTGACCCCTGTCTGTCTACTTCGATTCTAGTCTTAGGTGTCATCTCCTGCAGGAATCAACCTTGATTCTCAATGAGGCTGCACACTAGAATCCATAGGGAGTTTTTAAAAATCTCAATGCCCAGTCCACATACCCCAGAGCAGGACGTTAGAAGTTCTGGAAGTGGGAGCCACCTATCAGTATTCTGAAGACATATCAGTATTCAGGGGACTGCAGCGTGTGGCACTGAAGCGGCCTGTACAGACCTCATCACAGCACTCAGCAGGGCACACAGAAACCATCTGGCCACATGTCCACCGCTCCTCCTGGACTACGGACTCCCTCGATACGAGAATTGCACTGCTCTGACACACTTCATTTCATGTCAAGTCTAAAGCCTAGCACAGAGGCCACTACATAATAAGCATTCAATAAGTTTTGAATTAAATGGATGAAAAGGGTAAACTACTCCAGATTCTACTGGGTTATTTCCCCTATTATTCTCATCAAAAAAGGAGAAAAAGTGGTTTGAAAAAGATCTTTGGGTAAAAGTTGAATTTTATTTTAAAAAAATATTTAAACTATTGGTTGTGAACTTTAAAAGACAGTTGAAAACCTTTTTTTTTGACATGCAATGCTTAACTTTCAAAGTGAAGATTATTGAACTTAAAACCAGGTGGTAAATTTTTAAATAAACTGTACCAAGTTTTAAAAAATTTATTAGAATTATTAAAAGATAATTTTCTCTCAGTATTCTAAAAAACTGAGCCTTGTACTTTGGTATGCATAAAAATGATCTTGCAAATTTGTTAGCAGTGCATGGTTCTAGGCAGCAGTCCCAGAATTTCAGGTTCAAGAGATCTGGGGAAGAATGACGGCATTTGTGTAAATAGTTTTTTTTTTTTTTCTAATACCTGAAGAAAGTTTTATTCTCTACACAAATTTATATTATTCCAGCTTCTAAGTAATATATTAGAAAAATAAAGTCAGAAATTATTTAAAAAAATAAAAACTACCACCAAAATATTAGACTAATGTCAGAATAGTAAATATTTTCAATATCAATATTCAATATTTAATAAAGCCCTTAAGGGCTTTATTTTGTATGAAATAAATAAAAAACATGATAATTCAGGTGTTCAAATAATTTTTAACTATAATATTAAATTAATACAGTTAAATCAATCTCTCTCTCTCTGTCTTTCAACATTACTTCCTTGTCAAGTCTCTTGCTATTATACAATCTGATTTATTTCCAACTCAAGCTGGTTGCCAGGATCGTCCGCCGTGCAAAACTGATGATCAGCTCTGCCTGCTTTCTTGGTAGCAATGAGGCAGTCTACTCTAAGAAGTAAGGGCTTTGCTAGGAGCTTTGGGTGGCTCACAGAATCATGGTGAGGCTGAGGAAACAGACTTCAGGCAGAGTTCCAGGATGACTCCAGACTCACACTTCCAACTGGCCCACCAAGGAAGTGGATGCATGGGCCAGGATAAGGGAGCTAGAGATCCAGAGAGCTGGGATCACCACTGCACCACAACCCACTCTGAGAAAGGGCAGCTGAGTATTCGTCAGTGTTCTCTGCATCAAAGTCTCTGCAATGACTTTCCAGGTGCAACTGATTTATAGAAACCAAGTTAAATACTCTCAGTAGAAACAGATTCTACCTTGGAATGTGGTCTGTGCACAAATGCAGAAAAAGTGTTTCAAACATACTGGATAGCTGATGCCACATTAGCTAATTAATTACAATATTTTGCATCCTGAAACATGCTTAAATGTTCTTTTCTGTTGAGTATCCAGAAGTAAAATAGAAAAATACTCAGGTACTCCAGAGTTTAGCATCACAGCTATGTCAAACTCCATGACTGCAAAATTTAAAATTTCACCTGCACTGTTGTTGATTTCGCCTCTGGAGATGTATTTATCCTGATTTTGAGTGGGTAACAAAACCTACACAAATACTGAGTCAGAGAATCCACAAAGATACAGCTTACATTAGCACTTCATTTTTTTTAAAGTAAATAGAATTTTTTCCCATTTTGAAAATCTAGAGTATATTAAAATATTTAATTCTCTGGTGAAAGTAAGGGACAAAAAAGTTGACTATAGGGTAGCCTGGAGATAGACTAGCCAATGAAGTTTTTATTCTTTAATTTAATAATGTATTTGTATAGCAAAGATGGCAAACATATCTAATGTTACATACTTACCAACGTTACTCTATATTCTCTAGCATACAACTATGATCCACAATTAGAAAGGAAGAAAGGTAGGAAAGTGGAAGGAGGGAGAGAGGGAAAGAAAGAGAGACAGAGAGCAAAGAAAGAAAAAAAGAAGAGGAAAAGAAGGAAGGAAGCAAAGAGAGAGGGAAGGAAAGAAGGAAGGAAGGAAGAAGAGAGAGAGAGAAAGAGAGAGAGAAGGAAAGAAAGAAAAGAAAAAGAAGAAAAGAAAAGGAAAGAAAAGAGAGAAAAAGAAAGCTTTTAATTTAGTTTAGAGGAAGCCACCTGACATTTGGGATGGATGACAAATAAAGAAATAGACAAACTTCAGCCAAATATGACAATTCTGTAATTCAGCCTGCATTCCCTTTGAACAAGTAGGGAGGTGGCTTGAACTCTGTCCTGGGCTTAGCTCACTGGCTTTCTCTGGTGTGAATTATCTAGTATACACACAATGCATCTGATGAGCTTTTCTGAGTCCAGCATCACTTGCTTTTGGAGTCTCCGCCTGTGTGTTTGGTGAAAACTTTCCAAACGGTCTCATACAACCCAACCTGCTCAAACTTCACTGCCCATGAAATAAAGGTTTCTCTTTCTTCGCTGCATCACCCAGTCAATCTGAAGTGGCCCAAAATCTGTATTCTCAGTGAACTAGTCTCCCTGCTGCAGAGCATAACTAGTACATTTGCTCTTCTCTAGTGGACAAGGACATTTATGTATCTACCTTCATTCCAAATTTATTCCCCAGTCTCAGTCATACTCAGAAAAAAATGACTGATAGCTTGTTCTTCAGGAGCTAACAGAGCCAGGTCTTGCACTTAAAAAACAGGTAATCATCACAGCCTAGAGAATCACCTAGTAAAAAAGAGGATTTTCATGTGGGTTTAGGAGAAAGCTGTACACCATATAAAGAAGACACTTCTCCAATTACCTGGGGAATTGGATGCATTTATAAGAGAGGCACTGAGATCAACTTTTGAAACAATAGCTCATACAGGGATAAGCTGCTTTCCCTTGTGTCCATGCTAAGCCTCATGGCCTCGACTCACTTTGCACCATTACCGATAACCTATCCTAAGGCACAAAGTCTCTGGTGGGGTTTTCATTCCCAGGTGCACTGTATCACAAGCAGCTTCTCCTACCAGAAACGAAATTATGTTTGGCAACTCCTCAATATTCCCCAAAGATTCCCTGTCACCCAAAAGATGAAGCCCCAATTTCTTAGCGTAACACAGAAGACTGATTAATGCAGCTGCAACCTACTCAGCCCTATTCAGCTACGGAACCTGAAGAGTTTCACTTAGAAATCAGCCTTAATGAAGTGTGGTGTTCTGAGTTTGAGCCCCAGCACAAAAACAAAACAACAACAACAAAAAAAAACAAAGTGTGGTGTTGATCCTGCTGGACCTGCTGAGCTGTGCTAGCTAGGGTCAGTCTGCAAACAGTCTTGCTGCCTAAAGAGTGGGTCCCAGCATGTCTTGGACTAACCCTTCTCATCCACCAGCCCACTGAGACTCGGCCTTCTTACTAGCTCTGATACTGGTCTAACCCCCGCTAGGCTTTAACGTGCTCAGTCATTTGCTTCTTCAGGATTCCAGCCTGGTTCTGAAGGCCAGCTACGTGGACAGCACGGTAGCACCCATAAAACTACAACGAGAGTCACACGACTGCTTCTTCACCTCTGGCTTCTCTCGGACACACCTTAGTCATCACCGACAGCAGACTTGGTTATCATCATTATGTGGAGACTGACTCAGAGCCCTGAGCATAGCAGTGCCACCCCAGACAGCACCACCCTGGCCCTCTGAAATCAAAGTGTGGTTAAGCTCTCCAGGGCTGGGTTGCCCTGTTCGAGAATTACCACATCTTTACCAGCTGGCGCCTGACAGGTCCCAGCATGCTCTTGGCGTGCTCCAAATAGTCACAGCTCTGCACTCTAGAGGCTGATTTTTGAAGATAACAAGAAGTTCTTTCTACATCTAACCTGCCCCTTGCTGTTGGCTCTTCCTGGATCTGCCCTATCTCTGTCCAATCACCCAACTCTATGCATCTTTCAAATGCCACTTCTACACAGTCTTCATGAACCTAAAAGCTTCCTCCCTCTTGGCACAGGCTTGAGAGTAGAACTCCACAGATTGCACTGTACTCCTTTTGTCCTCACATATGCTTACCCCCAAAGGCTGAAACCTCCTCAAGAACTAGCTTAACCCTTACCAGCTCCTTCCTCGCTCCAGCTGAGACCATCTGTGCCCTATAAAAATGTCCCTGGGGCTCCTCCAACATTTCAGGGCGTGAATCCAGACTCCACCCGGCACTCGTGTCCAAACCCCTTACCCCACTGTCCTGATCACTCGCCTTATATCCAAATGCCTAGTGCTGGGTAAACTGGAGGTTTCTGCCTCTCTGCTTTGCTGCCTAAGGTTGACCCCTTCAAATGTCTTCGTGGCTGTTGGTTTCGATTCCATTCTTGGATCTGCTTGAGATTCTTGCTTTCACATCCTCTGGCCCAAAACACCCAGCCCAGCCTCGGGGGACTCTAACTGAGGTCCTGTTTGTCAAAAGAGGGAGTCTTGACAAAATCAACAAACGTATTTGAAGTCTGCGAAATTTTTCCTGATGAAAGAGAACAATGGCTTCCTCTTAATAAGAAACAGTTACCGATTTATGTTAGAAAGATAGCTGCTCTTCAGCTCACAATTTCCAGCAGGGCAAGAGTTTCAGAGATGAAATTCAGTGTGCCAAAGAGTAAGAATGGGGACCTCTACAGATATTCACTCCATGACAAGGATGGGCGTAATGGGAAGTCATGGAGTGTCTTTATTCTTCACTTCGCTCTGTGTCCTTCCCACACTGCCAGTGACCTCTGTAAGCTCCATAGGCATGACATGATTTTCTCAGGCTACTGGACCTACTGTAAATAATCTCTTCCTGCAACTGTCTGCCCTGTACCTTTTTCCTGCTGATCATGTTACTTTCATTCTTCAGGTTTCTGACAAATACCTTTTATGCTTGGAATTTTTTTTTGATGTTATAATCGCACATACTGCTCCTCTTGTTGAAGGTATTTCTCATTAACTGGCTTGCAATTCCCACCAGACATTAAAATCCATTTGGCAGGGATTGGATTGGGAGTCTGGTTACATGAGTACTCCCTATAGCAGATGGCCTACAGTTCATATTCAGTGACTACGTGCTGAACGAGGAAATGGACAACAATTTCTGTAACTAATAAATATGTTTGCTCACAAGAAGAATGACAGTTTGTATACAGATGGAGTTGAAACAGACTAGACCTGGGAGAACACTGGACTGTGCAGGAGGGTGGAAAAAGGTCCCTGAACCTGTGGGAACACTGAGTAGAGGCTGTGACCGGTAGTAGAAAGTGTCGGGATCAAAAGGAAGGTCAGGTATCAAAAGCTGCAGCACAGATAATGAAGACAGTTCTGTTGGCTGAAGCAGACATAGAAGAAAGGAGCCTGGATCCGATAAGGTTCATTCGCACTGGCCAAGAGATAAGCTCGGGGCTATCGCTGAGGGAGCTACCTGGGGTTCCCTTCTGGAAGTCCTTACCTATGCCTATGTCTCCAAGAGTTTTACCAATTTTTCTTCCGCAGATTCATTGTTTCTGTTTCTATATATAGGTCTTCAATCCATTCTGACTTCGTTTTAGTACAAGGTGAGAAATGTGGATTGAGATCCATTCTTTTGCATGTGGATAACCAGTATTCCTAGCACCATTTGTAAAAGAGGCTTTCTCCAGCAGATATTATTGGTCTATCTGTCAGAAATCAGATAGCTGAAAGTGCTTAGGGTTGTTCCTGCATCCTCTAATCTATTCCATTAGTCAATATATCTGTTTTTGTGCCAGTACCATGTTGTTTTTACTACCGTAGCTTCATAGTATAATTTGAATTCTGGCATTGCGATGCCTCCTGCTTTGCTCTTGTTGCTCAAGATTGTTTTGGCTATTCTGGGTCTCTTCTGGACTCAAATTTTAGAGTTCTTTTTTCTAGTTCTGTGAATAAAACCTAATAGTATTTTCATTATAATTTTACTAAATCTTTGGCAAAAGGGATTATATCAAATTAAAAAGCTTCTGCATAGCAATGAAAACAACAAAGTGAAGAGACAACCTACAGAATGAGAAAAAAATTTCAGCTACTCCCCAAAGGACTAATATCTAGAATGTATAAAGAACTAAAAAAAAAAAAAGACCCAAAACAAAAGATCCATTAAAAAATGGACAACTGAAATAAACAGACACTTCTCACAGTGCAAATTGTCAATAAAAACATGAAAAAAAAGTTCATAATCTTTAGCCATTAAAGAAATGCAAAATAAAACAACATTAAGATTCCACCTTACTCCAGTAAGAATGGCTATAATCAAGGGCTCAAAAAAACAAATTCTGGTGAGGTTGTGGGAAAAAAGAAACCCTTCTCCATTATTGGTGGGGATGTAAACCCTACTATGGAAATCAGTATGAATATTCCTCAAAAAACTAAAACTAGAAATTCAACTGGACCCAGCTATACTTCTGTTGGATATCTTCTCAAAAGAGTATAAAGTCATCATATTACTGCAATACATACACAATTATGTTTAGAGCAGCACAACTCACAATAGCTAAATCATAGAAGCAGCCTACATGTCCACCAAACAGATGGATGATCAAGAAAATGTGGTATATATACACAGTGGAATAGTACTCAGCAGCAAGGAAGGATATATTCGAGTCATCTGTAGGAAAGTGGATGCATCTTGAGACCATTACACTAAACAAAATAAATCAGACACAGAAGATTAAATATTGTATCGTTTCTTTTATATGAGATACCCAAACTATAAATAATTTAAAAAGCAACATAAAGGAAATGTGTTAAGTAACAGGGAGGGAGATTCTGTAGACATGTGGAGACCCGGGGAAGGAGGGAGAAGGGAGAGTGAGAGGACAAGAGGAGTAATAATGATCAACATGTGATATGTGTATGTATCAATCCCTCAAGCTAAATGTAATCACTATGTACTGAAAACACACACTAACAGAAAGTGTACTGTTAAGACGATACTTTAGTTAACCTGGAGGGACCCCACAGGGGCAACAGAATGATCAGAAATAGCACAGATTACCAGAAACTGTGAGCAGTCCTGGGCAGGGTAAAGGCAAATATTTATTTTAAGAATCATGTTACACATGTTCTCCCTTATATGTGAAATCTAAAGAAGGTGACAAGAAAATAGAAGGGAGACTATTAGACAAGAGGAAGGGAGTAAGACAGAATAAGAGGGGGTATAACAAGGAGGATGAATTTACACACTGAACCCCCAAATGTGTATGTTATATGCCTGCACAAATCTAACAAATTAAACTCATTCATATATATAAACAATTAAAATAGTGAAAAAATAATGCTACAAAGCAGTGACAGTGTCAAGAACAATTTAGAAGTCCTGTTATTGGTGATTATATGAAGACAATAGCATCAATACTCATCTTAACCAGCAATGGCAGCACCGCCTCCAATCCCAGCACTCTGGGAGGCTGGCAGGAAGATTGCAAAGTTCAAGTCCAGCCTAAGCAACTAAGTGATTTAACGGGACCTTGTTTCAAAATAAAAGATAAAAATGGTCTGGATATGTAGCTCAGTATGAAAGCCCTGGGTTCAATCTCTAGTACCAAAAAACCTCCAAAAAACAACAATAACAAAATTCTTCATTTATCTGCTTTGCATTTTTCATTGATAAGTCTACACTAGGCACAGATGCGTGAGCTATATCTCTATGAAGTGAATCAGATTCCCATTACCATTATGCCTAAAGAGATCACCTGTATATTCATAAAGTAAAATATCACTAAGACTACTGTAATCACAATGAAATATAAGTTTAGAAATAAAAAGTAGAGATAAATTCCAAACCAAATGCACTTTCACCCAGGAAATTTAAAACCTACTAAGAGAGACTTTTTGTAGAATAATAAAAACAGAAATTGCAGTTTCCGAAAAATAATGAGGATAAAAATACAATATATTAAAATATACAGGATACAGTTTAAAGGTGACAAGACCAAAATATATCACCTTAAATGTTTATAAAATGAAAGAATGAAAATAAATACAATAAGCTCAGCCAAAAAACTACAGAGGATAAAGCAGTGGAAAAGGGACTGGACCTGGCATTACTAGGGAGAGGGGAGCGGGGTGCGGGAGGGGGTGTCAAAAATGATCCAGACGTGACTGCCTATGTACCAACTCCCCAGGATGAATGTAATTACTATGCATCACTAATGATATATTAATATACTATACTAATAATAAGAAAGAAAGCTCAAGATAGAAAATAATAATTAAAAAGTAGACAAAAATAGATTCAATTATGAAATCAAAATCCTGATTCTTTGGGGAAGAAAACAGCAAAAATAAACAGATTGCTGGCTTGAATCAAGGGAAAAGAGAGAGAGCACATAAGTCCTGCATCGCTTAAGAATGGGACATATTCTGATAAACACACTGTCAGGTGAGGTGTGAACGTCACAGAGTGAGCCACCGACACAACCGAGATGCTAGAGCTCAGTCACTCAACACGGACCACTGACACAGCCAAGAGACACAGAAACAGAGGTGAGTGTGCCTACAGCCTGTGTAACACAACATTCTGTTGTGCAGTAAGGTATCTCTCTCCCTTTTAAATAAGTAGCATGACTGCACTCTAAAATAAGTGCACTATAGCAAATATCTAACACAGTCCTTAATCATCGTTACCAAACATTAGGCACCGTGCATAAGGTGTATTTTTATATGACTCCGAAGCACAGTAAGTTTCTTTACGGCAGCATCACCACAAACATGTGAGTAGAGTGCTGTGCCATGTCATTATGACAGCTAGGATGTCACTATGTGATAGGAATTTTTCAACTCCATTACAATTTGTTTAGAATATATATATATGATTTGTTTAAAATATATATATATGATTCATATATATATGATATGAATCATATATATATGATATGAATCATATATGTATATGATACACACACACACACACACACACATATATAGGATTCCTGTAGCTATGAACCATCATTGACTGAAATATCCTTGGGCTGTAACTATATATACAAAGTAAGAAATAGCATTGGAAAAATTAAAAATTACTGATAGAGGAGAAAGTTAAAGAGTCATGGAAGACTATTTCAGTATGAAACAAAACTTCTAAACTCTTTCTGTGAGGTAAATGTAACACGAGTAGCTAAACTTAATAAAGCACAAAAATGTAAATTATGGACTAATACATTTACGATTATCAATTCAAAATAAAAAATGAAATATTCACTAAGACTGACTCCAATACCACCACCATGATTAAGTGGGATTTATACCAAGACTGTAAGAATTGTTTAATATTAGTAAAACTAATAACCCAATTGACCACACTAATAGACTGCAGTGGTTTCAGTGTGTCCCCCAAACGTAATTGTCAGTGAAGCAGGGTTAGGAGGTGGGCCCAGAGGAAGGCTTCGCCTCAGGGATGCATTAAAGCTTACTGTGAAAGGGTTGGGGCTGTCAGTCGAATCTCTTGCGTCACATACATGTGTGATGCCTTCTGTGATGCTGTGACAGCCAGATGGTCCTCCCGAGATCCAAGTCCTTCACCTTGGACTTCAGGGTCTCCACGACTGCAAGCCAAAGACTAAGACATAGATCTCAGGGGAAATAATCATCTACAGTGGTACCTTGTTTCATGAATTAAATTTGTCCTGTGGTTCTAGAAAAGATAGCCCACATCCATGTTCGTGTGGGAAAGACAGACATAGTCATTTTCATCACCCGATGCGGAGTTTGCCAACAAAAACAAAATTTTACCAAATCTTCTGTTTGCGAACCAAACTGTTCACAAACAAAAATGTTCATGAACTGAGGTATCACTGTAATTGTCTCTGAGACACAGAAAAACCTCAACATTCAATGTTAATTCCTAAGAAAATCTTACTAAGTTAGGCTTGGCTGGCTGCTTCTTTAGCATGAAGGAACACATACAGCTCTTTCTTAAACCCAAAATATTGTTCTAAGAGTCTAGTGACATTACCACTATAAAGGAGAAGAATAAGAAGAGGAGGCCTCCATCTTCCCTATCACCTACAATGGTCCTAAAGGTATCAGTCATTGTAATTAGGTCAACAACTACAGGCACAGAAATTAGGGGAAAACTATTTGCAGAAAATAATAGAGTAGAGCAAGAAAACAGAAAACGGATAATAAAATTCAAACAATGAAAGCATACAGTCACAAAGCAGAATAGAAAAGTAACACACAAACATTAAAGCCTGTCTACACAAATAACCAGGTAGAAGACATAGTGAAGAAGAAACTCCACAAATGACATTTTTATAAAATGATTAACATACTCAGGAATGAACTTACAAAAACTGAAAAGTGGACATTAAAAAACTATACATCACATCTCAAGATCCAAAGTAGGTATGGACAAATGGAAAAATTTGCTTCATAAATAGCATATCTAGGAGCATTTCACTTTCGAATGCTCCCTACTCATCAAGTAGCTTCTCCTTTTCCCCCTTTTTTCCCACTTTTAAATAAATTGTCCCCTAAATAAATTGTCTTCTCTTAATTTAAAGTCAGTTTCTTTAATTCTTTACTGCAGCTAGGTTTACGATCTCCAGGAAATATATTTTCTAGCAGGGCAGCAGCTCACAGTCCACCTCCAGACATGACATTTTGGTGCGTTGGCCAGGAACTTAACAGGAGAAGACATCCGAATACTGTAAGTGCCCAGTTCCAGGGTCGCTGGCCACAGAATAGCTGGAACCAACACTCTAGACAGGCCCCCATTGAGGGTGGGCTATAGGAAGGCGGGAACCCTAGCTTTCAAGAAAAAAGAGGAAAGCTACTTATATTTAGTTTCCCCTGCAACTTGTCTTGGTGGCTTCACTAGTTGGGACTGCAACTGAAAAGTAATGTTAGATTGCTCCATAGTGGTCTTTTGATACTAACCAAATTGTGACTTTGTAAAATACTATGTAATGGTTTTTATTTTATGTATCTTTAGACAGCTCAGACTTTATATGCCTCTTATAGAATTCAAATGAACAGTGGTCACTCTGCCAGCTAGTTAAGTGCTCTTAGAGCAGCTGCCAATCTCTGAAAGCAGAGGACAGGTTTCACTGGGACAATCCAGCCTGATCCCCCCTCTACATGCCTGGAGGGGAATGCTGAGCCTACATTGCCTCAGTTCCCTTTCTGGTTTGATCCTCCGCTGGTGGGGAGGTAATTTAGCTCTTGAGATTCCCCACTCCCGCTTTCCCAGGCTGTGAGTGACAACTCATGAGTGGGCTGCCTCATTAACCCACCATGAGCCTCAGAGAAGACAACCTTTCTTTGCTGGTCTCTTATTCCAACCTTCTCTTGTCGCTTTGTGCTTTCCCTTTCTTTTGCAGGCATGTTTCTGCTAAAGATTAGCGAGAAACCCTAAAAGTTTTGAGTTAGCCTTTCTCCTTTACAACTGAAACTTTCTAGTTAAGTCCATAGATCATGAGTACCCGTCTATATACAAGAGTGCCAAAGATAGGAGTGTCATTTTAAGTGAGGAACACATACCCCGTCTCTGGGTCAGATGAGACTTTAGGATCTTGCTCGTCCAGGAGGACACACATGAGGACGTGCCCAGCCCAGCTGTCCTGAGCACAGTCTCCCGGCCAGCAGGCTCGGAGACTGAACCTGAGACACGGTGGAAAGAACCGACCTCTCAGTGATGCTAGAGGGAGCCATTTCCATAAACAGCACATACACAGGCCAAAACACTTAAGACTTTACAGGAAGGATCTCTAAACTCTCCTTTCTTCTCCTTTTCTGAAACGAAGGACATAAACTCAGTCCGCTTGACAGCCACGGCTCCCCTTTTTGGGTGGCTGGGATCATGTCCCGAGCCGTGCAGATACAAGTGGCTTATCAAGTGGGGTTGATGCCACCCACGGGACTTGGCAAAGTCCATAAATAGCGTATCTATACATAATCAATTGTATCAGTTACTGTAAAGTTAAATCCTAAATGAAATGCAGTCCCATTAGAGTGCCATGAGCTTCTCCCCTGGGCTAGATAAGGTGATACTAAAATTCATATATCAAATAAAAACAAAGGAAAAGGTGAGAAAACATTAAAATGGAAGATATATGAGTGAGAACTAGCCACACTGGACATCAGAATACATGACAAAGTCTCTTTAACAGCACTGTCTACTAGAAATGTTTGTGAGAATAGAAATTTTTAGTACCTGGCCTTTCCAATTGTTACAGATAAACCGGACTTTGGCATTAGTACAGCACACTTCTGGGCATGTCTGGAGGGTCGCAGAGGCGTGACCTTGGGTGCTCCACCTGATCTCTGGTCCCTTCCTCTCTGGCTCTGTTCCTCCAAGCTCTGTTTTCTGGTCGCCAGGAGGCAGGACAACTTTCCTCCTCACGCCCTTCTGCCATGTCTTCCCTGTCTTGGTGCTGGTCCAACATCACCCAAAACCTCTGAAGCCAAGAGCCAAGTTAAACCTCTCCTCTAGACTGCACATGTATGTTGTTCAAGGACAGGAAAGCTGACCAATACGCCAATGTAAGAGCCACTAGCCCTGGTGGTGAAATGAATACTTCAAATCTAGCTAGTGCAACTAAAGAACTAAATTTTGTATTTTATTTAGTTACAGCAATTTTAAATAGCCACATGTGGTAAATGACTACTATATAAATAAGCATAGCTTTACAATTAAATAAAAGTGGCAAATTTACCTGAATTAATAGACCACTAAATAGAATACCATGTATATTGCTCAGTTTTCTTATCATTGAGATAGTACATTCAACACTCACAATTTAAAGGAGGACAGGTTTAAGTTAACTTTGACGTAGAAAAAAACTTTCTATGACTTGAAAATGTAATAAAAGAAAAGACTGATAAATTTGATAGTGGAAAAATAAAAAAATTCAGTGATAAAACAAAAAAAGCCACCAAAAATCAATACAAAGATAAATGCTGAACAGGAAAAAATTACAAGAATTATGAAAAAAGTACTAATATCCATCATCTTCAAAAATACGATCTGAAGAGAAACCAGAGTATCATCATCTTCAAAAATAAAACTTTGAAAATTCAGGGGAAAATTTAAATTCTATGGGAAACAGACAAAGATATGAACATGTAATTAACTAAGAAATGTCAAATGTATGAAAAGATGTACCACTTTACTCATAAGAGGAGAAATACACATTAAAACACTCTGAAATAGATTTTCTAATCCATCATATTGGCAAACCTGAAAAGCTTCAATATGCTGTTGGCAAAACCATTTCATACATTGCTAATGGGAAGGTAAAATGGCTTAAATTTTATAGGGAAGGGAGGGTTTGGCAGTATTTATCTTTTGACACAGCAATCTCACTTCCTGGAATTTACCGTGAACAATACAAAATGTATGATGCATGTAAGAAGTATTGATTCATTATTCATAATTGCAAAATATTGGAAACTCCCTGTCCGCCCAAGCATAGGAAATTGGGTATACTATGTTACAAGCACACAATACAGCAGTGTAGTGCTATATAGCTACAAAAAGAGAAGGAGGAAAAACTTAGTGAAACAACAGGGAATTGCTCCAGAATATATTTAGTAGAAATGAGCAAAGTGAAAGAGGATATATTATATCAATTGTACATTTCCTAAATTTGATCACTTCAGTATGGTTATATGTAAATATCTTCATTTTTAAGAAATGTACAAAGCATTGAAGAGTAAAAAAGTGATGATGGATGTAACGTACGCATAAGTGGTTCAGAAAAAGTAGGTAGAATAGAGAGCAAAAAAAAAAAAAAAGTAAGCAAAATGTTAAAACTGGTAAATCTGGGTAAACATATAGACAGCTCCAGTGGGGACTCATGACTTCTCTTGAGCTCATGTAACACCCTCCACTAATTCGTCATGAACTGTGAGTTTCTTGATTCTTATTCGCCTCTTTAATCTAGCAGGAACAATTACATAAGAAGACTTATTATTGTGTGAATTAAAAAGGAATAAGAAAATAATGTACAGGTTGATTCCTCTCAGGAAGTTATCCCAGAGGAAGTAGAATTTAAAACATGTCTCAAAAACCGATAAAAACAGAGTTGTCTGTGGGGGAGAACAGGGACTGGATATGGGCGAAGACACAGGAACAGGGTGTCGGTGCACAGGGCTGTGACCACGGTCCAGAGGACAGGAGCAGAAGCCTCAAAGGAACCCTGGGAAACAAGCTGGTCAGCTGATGAGGGAATCAGACCACGGGCCTCTGACGGAAGCAGAAGTTCGGGAAGCACTAGAAACTGCCCTCTGTGCTCTGGGCTAACAAGCAACGTGGACCCCACAACACACAGCTCCTCCTGGGCCTATCTGCAACAGAGGAAAAAAACGGGCCAACAAGGAGGATTCGGTTTTTCTTTCATGTTCTCATCTCTGATCTTTATTTTCACTCAAGTTTCTCAGTGTTCAGATCATCTTTTGAATTTTAAAGCAAGAATCTAGGCAAGACAGCAACTTATTTTGACTTTGCCCTTGCTTAGCTAAAGGAAAGGACTGCAGTATTTTTGTTTGTTTGTTTTGTTTGTTTAATCTGCCACCATTGCAGCATTATTCATGCTCTGATGAAACAATATGAACAAACAAAAGATAAATGTATGTAGGTTTTAACTTTAAAGCACAGACAGTAAGAATTTCAGCTCACAGGATTAACTATTTTAGGCATGGCTTATAGTATTCATTACTTCATTTGATGCATATTTATCAGCATAAAACGGTACTTATTTTAAAGCATGACTAAAAAATGTATTCTCGTAGTATTAATGTTCATCTCTTTTAAAGTTATTTAGCAAAATATGTTCCGTTCTTTCATTTTTCTTTTTCCCCACTTTGGGGAGTCAGGAATTAAGGACTAGGACATTTAAAAACAACTACGTATACAGGAGAAATTACAATCACATATGCTCAGACATGCACACCCTGAGGAAGGAGAAGAATGTGATACTCCCTTACCACTTTATTAGAGTCAAATATACAACTTTAATGTAAAAAAATCATAAAACTTACAAAGAAACAGGAAATATGGCCTATTCAAAGGGAAATACATATATACAATATACACATATATATGTACATTTTATATATGTATATATGTGTATATATATGTACATATATGTACATATATATATATACACACACACTTCATGGCAGATCTATGAGGTAATGACTTTAAAACAACTGTATTATGGATGCAAAAAAAAAAAAGAACTGAGATGTATTACATACATGCGCCAATTCCAAACAATGGATGTAATCATTATGTATTGCAATACATAATGTAAAAAGATAATAAAAATGTAAAAAGATATTTTGAAAAAGGATAAAATGGAGCAAATATATAAGATTAATCAGCCTAGAGATTTAACGTACAACATGAGGGGCTGCAGTTAACAAACTGTATTAGGGATATTTGCTAAGTAAGTAATTAAGTTAAGAATTTGTTAAATGAGTTGCTCTTATCAAAAAAGTAACTAGATGAGATGTAGAGATGTAGATATGTTGATTTGCTTCACTATTATTTCACCTTGTATTATACCATAATGTCCTATTTTAACCTAAAGTATACCCAATAAAATTTATTAAAAAAGAAAGAAAAATAAAAGAACCAAAGATGTCAAGAAAAAAATCGGTATGAATAAAATAAAAATATCAATAAAGACATAGTGAACCTAAAAGAAACCAAAATGAATTTCTGGAGCTGAAAAATATAACTGATATGATCTAAAAGGCAGCTATGAGAAGACATAAAAATATTTAGTGATCATAAAGACAGGAAAAAGGAAGTTATTGAGTCTGAGGAACAGAAAGAAAAAAGATTGAGGAAAACTGAACAGAGCCCAAGGGACCCATGAGACAACACAGCTGACCAACATGTGCACTCTAGAAGTTTTCCAAGAGAAAAGAAAGAGCAAGGGGTGGAGAGAATATTCGAAGAAATGATGTCTGAAAAATCCCTAAATCTGATAAAAGACATAAACATCCAAGAAAATCAACAAACTCCAAGTAAGACGAACTCAAAGAGACTCATGCTAGCTATACGTGTTAGCTACAGTCAAATTTTAGGAAAACAAACACCAAGAGAGAATCTTGAAAGCAGCACATGAGTAGTGACTTCCTGGGGATGTCTCATCCGCAGCTCTGGAGGGCAGATGTCAGGGGAAGAGAAGCGCCTGATAACCAAGACTCTCATGTCTGGCAACACTTCTTTGAGAAGCAACCTCGGTCCTCAGGGCTTCGGATTCTCAAGCCCACAGACGGCATACTGTGGGCTTCTCAGCTTCTACAGGCACAAAAGCCAGTTCCTGTAACCGATCTCCTCTTACCTCCTGTCCATCTCTTCTCATCTGTCTGTCTATGTCCCATCAGTTCTGTTTATCGGGGACTGCAGACTAAAACAGATGGCTCCAACCAAAAATGAAAACAAAGCAAACCAGAAGACAACAAGTGTCAGCAAGAATGTGAAGAAATCTGCACCCCTGTACACTGTCAATGGGAATGGTACAGACACTGTAGGAAACAGCATGATACGTCCCTGAAATTTTTTAAAAATCCTTATCATCAGACCCAGCAATTTCCCCAAATTGAAATCGGAATTTTTAAGATCTATCTGTACACCTGTATTCAAAGAAATATGCAATAACTAAAATACAAAAGTAACTCAAGTATCCACCTATGGACAAATAAACAAAGTGTGGCAAATAAATACAATGGGATATTACTGAGTCTTAAAAGATAGAGAAATTCTGACATATGCTAGGACACAAATGAACCCAGAAGACAATCATGCTGAGTGAAATAAGCTAGTCCCAAGAAGACAAATAATATATTACTCTGCTCATATCATAAAATACTCAGAAGAGACAAAAATCACAGATGCAGAAAATAGAATGGTGACTTCCAGAGGCTGGGGGAAAATATTTTTAATGGTACAAAGTTGTAGTTTTGCAAGATGAAAGATGGATGGTCATGATGGCTGTACGTTATCAAGATACTTTCAAACCACCAAACTGTACATTCGAAAATGATTAAGATAGTAAATATCATGAGTATTTTACCACAACAAAATTAGGAAATAATTAGTTGCTTTGTATTTTTTTCTACAGGTTGTGTGAGAGCAATACTTGTTAAGACTCTAGGTATTTATCTTGCCTCTGAATTCCCGTCGCCTTCTTGATGTAGACAGGGAGAGGGAAAAGGAGAGGGAGGAAGGGGGAGAGAGAGACAGAGACACAGATGGCAGGGTAGAGAGGAAGGGGGAAAGAGAGAAGAAAGGGGAGAGCGACAGAGACAGAGACACACATGGGAAGGGCTGAGGGAGGGATGCAGAGAGAGAGAGGAAGGGGGAGAGACAGAGCCAGAGATAGAGAGGGAGAGAGGGAGAGACAGAGACAGACAGGAGTAGAAATGGATAGGTGTGAGAGCAAGAAAGGAAAAGATTCAAGAAGAAAACAAAGATGATCATGAAAAATATTTCAATAGTATTGAAAGCAATGGCCCAGCAAGCACCAGGCCAAGGGCCTGCAAGAACACAGATAATCAGGGGAAAGATTTCTGCCTACAGTGATTTGATTAACTTCGACGATATCAGCAATGAACCATGTGGGTACATTTCAGATATGATCACTGCTAAGTTTTTGGAATAAGTGAATAAAGATAAAATGCTCGATATTATCGCAAAATTATCTCAGATTCTTTTTACTTTCTTTAATTATACTGTTATTTTCAGCTGGGAAGAGAGAAAATGAGTGAGTATAAAAATCAGAACTGCATGAAATTAAAGCCAAAGTTTCATTGAAATTTGATTAATCTGATCAATTTAGACAGCTAAACCAGATAGTTCAAGCCTTCAAGTGGATTTTTTTGGATCAAGTAATCATGCTAAAATGAGTAATCCAGTCTGGCTGTCTAAATCAATCAAGCAAACCAAGTGTTTGCAAATTTTCTCTTTTGTTTTCACTGAGTAGATACAGTTCAAATGTATAAAGGCAGCTTTTAAAACTCCTAATGGGATTGAATTGGCCACGGAGTTTTCCATGTTTAAATTTTCAGCATCTTCTCTTAACAACTTGTTTCACCAGAAATATGGTCCAGGGTCTAGGGTTAAGGACAAATGGTGCAGGACTGTTTATTATTATTTTGTGGACTCTTTCAGCTTTTTTAAAAAATCGCAGTTCATGTCCCTGTCACGATGCTGATGTCAGTTTCTAAGTCATTACTTTCCTTCCTCCTCTTCCTGACACACATCTGGAAACTTACATTATTCTTCTATCAAACTCTGAGTGGGCCTATTTAGAAAGTCAGATAGATCCAAGCACACATTCTGAGCGAGATCCCTTCTGTTCTCGAGACTTCTCCCCTCACCTTCCTGGATAAGCCAAGCTCACTCCCACCTATCACCGCTGTGGAATGAACACTAACAAAAGGCAGCTCGGCAATAAGGAGGGCCTCGAGAAGAAAGATGCGTCTGCACGCCTGACCCTCTCCTGCCTCACACACACTAACACTTCCCCAGATCACCCAGCTCTCACACCCCAAATCACATTGGTTTCCTTCTCCTCCTTAGTTGCCTCTTCAGAGCTCAATAAATGCCAGGTACTGCTTTACCCACTTTATATATGACATCACCACCTAATAAACCCATTTTAAGCTGAAAATATTATCCTGAACATGCATTCAATAACCCTAACTTACCAAACATTGCAGCACGGCCCAGTCTACTTCAAACACACTCAGAACACTTACATTAGCCTACAGTTGGATCTCGAGCTTGTTCTGTAACAAAGCATTGAATTCTCATGTAATTTATTCGGTAATTGAGTCCACAAACCACGGACACACACTGTAGAGTACAGACTGTCCACCTTCCCGATGACTGGGAGCCACAGGCACTGGCTCTGCCCAGAAACTCCAGAGAGTGCCGAACCACAAACTGCGAGCCCAGAAAGAGATCAAACTACCAAATTCAAAGTATCATTTCTACGCAACGCATTGTGTTCACACCATGGTAGAGTCAGAAAAATCATAAATCAAAGTATGGTAAGTCAGAGGCCATCAACACATGTAAAAGGCAGCCATCTTTAGGAGGTGACTGGGTTCTTTTAAAAGGTAAGGATCCCTTTTCGTTAATTTTTAAATTTTCATTAGTGCACATTTGCAGTACACAATGATTACATTCATTGTAGGGAAGTGGTGCATGTACATAACACATCTTCATTCTTTTTCCTTCCCCTTCCCCACCTCTCTCTCCTTGGGTCTCCCCAGGCTGAGACAGGGGACCTCACTGTACAGAGGTCATCCTGAGGCTGGCAAGCAGTATCTTGTGCAGTGTCTGGATTATCTTCTCATGGTCCTCTTAGTTTCTGGTGGCAGGTTGCTGTTGTAACTAAAGAGCATGAACCATGCCCACCGGTCAGGTTATGGCTTTGGCTCCGAGATTCTCTTCATCAATTCAGCAATGATGTCCAGGTTTTGTCTGACCCAATGCAAGACCTGAGGCTGCCTGTGCTTCTATTTCTGTCCTGATGTCTACTACTGTCGGGGACTCATCAGTGACTGTAAATCCCAAAAGGTTGTACAGTACTCTTTCACATGGAATCAAACTAACCCTGGATTCAAGAGTGCAAGCGCAGAGCCTTCGTGCAAGGAGAACAGAGTCTGACCCAGAGAAACTGATCACTTCTACCTGGGGCAGCACCCATGAGGAGGACGGGGATGGAGGCGCATTTCCTGTGCTCAGAGGTCTCTGAGGTCACCAGCAGTGTCCACAAGGCCCTGCGCTGGGTGCCGAAACTGTCGAAAGACAAAACGACTACAAATTTAAAGATTTAATTTCCACGTACTCTTGATTTGAGAATTGGGCAGCATTTGGAATCAGACCACATTTAAAGGTCCTGCGATGTGTCAGACAACATTCACAAACAGAAGTAGATGTGAGGCAGAGACAGCTCTGTGGATATAGCTCCGTGTTCTATCTGTGAGTCAGCTGGCCGCCTGTTGTGAGCGCACATGCCTCAGTCAGGCTCTGTTGATCTAGGTACCAAATCAGGCCTCAGTGACCCATGGAAACACTAAGGCGTGACAGGATCCTAGGCTCAGACTTAACAGTACCTGTTGGGTTGCATCAGCTAATGTGTCCAATGAGAGGTCAAAAGAATTGTTGAAATATAAACTCCGGGCTGCCATTCCTCCTTTTTTCTGAGGACATCCCATGGTAATTTTCACGAGACTTGATGTCCTTTCTTAATGATAATCCATATACTTATGTTTGTGTAGGCTTACAAAAAGCAACTTTTTGGAGTCCCAAACCTTTGAATATTATGAATGACAACCACTACTTGCATGGTTTATCAGTTTGAAGCCCCTGTCTCTTTTGACTTTTTTTTCAGAAATTTCCACTTATAAATTTCTGTTTATAAACCAGAGAAAAGATAGAGGATGTATGTAATCTCTATGTCTTAGCCTTTGTCTCAAACCAGTTCTACTGAAACTGAACTGATTCTGCTGTATCAGTTTGGGAAATTAATCTTTGAAGCCTCAATTTCCTCACTGGACAAATGGGATGATAATGTCTAATTTGGCAAAGTGAAGACTGAATGAAATAATCTGTATAGGACTGTATGTAATAGACACTAACAAAGCAGTAAGGCAATAGAAAAGAGAAGGTGGAAGAACTGATGTCTTGTGATTTTTACAGGAGTGAAACTACAGTGATAGCAGGGTAACCTCCATGAGCAACACAGAGTGAGGATAGTGACTTTCTGGAAGAAACAGAAGTTTTGTCGTACTTATTGTTTTGCTTGCATATTGACCTTGGAGTTCTTTTTAGTGAGGAGCAAGAATATCTTCTGTATTTTTGAGTTCTTTATTAGGTTCTACCTGGTTCTCTGCTTTCTTACCCTACATCTGACCTTTCCACACCACTTGAAAGATATGCTGTGCACACTCCTCCAGCCCCCCCAGAGCAAGAGGACATTTTCTGTTAGCATGAGATTGCAATTTTTTTCACTTTAAAATATCTCTGGAGTAAGACAGAGGCTCACATCCTTTTGTTCAATGGCAGAACATTTCAGGAAGATGCTGGTGGGAGCTAGCTTGAGAAAATGCAGCATCTCGGTTTCATAAGCTCCATTTTACATTATGTAAAAAATGTGGAAGGTCAACAAAGTATAATGAAAAGGAGAAACATAAAAAAATTTTATCTTTAACTTTTAAAGAAATCCATAGCTAACTAAATACGAGTACAATAACCAACTAAGAGTATGATAAGACCGACTTTAAAAAAGTCAAAGGCACCTGATTTTGGTTTACTGAAGACTTACGGGAAGCCTAGTATAGATGAAATGTATTTAAGAAAACGCTAAAGATCCAGCGACTGAAAATGTCTCAAGGTAAAACCAACCCTGCAAAGGATTATATAGGCCACTACATGAAGGTGGGAAATGGGATATAAACTTTTATATGCAGAAAGCCTTCAAAAAATATAAAGAAGTCTAGTGCAGCGGACTTGGAGGTGCCATATGTAAAAATAAGTAGAAGCAAGGGAAGGGTTTTAGCTTCAGCAATGAGTAAGAGGATTACATGCCAAGCCACAGGAAAGTATTTCAGCTGGAAATAAAGGGCTCTTGAAATACATTCCCAGAATAAAGAAGCAAAGGTAAAAGCTGTTCTGCTGACAAAATGCTAATGAGGAAGGTAGTATTTTATATTAGTATTAGGGGAGAAGAATTGACATGGATAATGACCCCAAGATTACTGCTTCCTGGTGCACCAAGAGGAGAGTTGGCCACACTGGGAACCCACTTCCTGGACTAACTGGCAAAGGGGTGAAAGTGGGACGGTAGAAATGAAAGTAGGAGGGAGATGCCTGGCAACTGATAAGGGGAAGTGTACACCAGGTTTTAATAATAGATCATTATTACTGCTGGGTTTATAGTAGGCTGTTCTTCAGTATCAGAACCTTGTGTATTAACAGGATCAATAAAACAACCCTTTAAATCAAAAAAGCAAATATACTCCACATGTTTTAGAGGAAATAGAGACAAAATTAGTTAAGATTAAGCTTGTTTAGGTCTTTTATGCTGAGTTTATTAATAAAAATTCAAAACAGAAAAATTTTTTTTTCTAAAGTAAGGTTTAGAAAGAGGAGGGCAGGCAGTATGTACTTAATATCTGGCGAGTCTTCTGGTTAATTTGATTAATGCACATAGCCTCAAAGTATACATATGATTAACTTGTACTATTAGAATTAACTTTCTATATTAATTATGTACTGCCAAGTTTCCCCTTCATGCTTCATAAAGGTAATTTAATACAGGTGCATAATTTAAAATGCTAGCAATATTATACCAACAAATTATGTAACAAACATATATAATAAACAAATACTATATATATATAAAATCTATAGATGCAATGATGAGAAGAGAAATACAAATTTAGGTCTTTGCACAATTAACTCATTCCTTATAAAAAGGATGAGGTAAAACAGCCCCATCTCAAGATTTGGGTCACCTGCCCGGATCACAGAATGAGTTGCTCTCATCTGAGTGCAGACCCTCTGGGTGCCCCAAGTACCTTATGTCTGCTTGTGTTGTGCACCCATGACATAAACCATTTGTGAAATCTCTATTAAAAATATGAGAGCAAAGGAAGGCATCCTACTTGTGGTGGTGGAAGGAAAGGGTAGCAAAGCCTCGCCTGGGGTGGGGAGGAATTTGCTGAGGTAACAAGTTGGACAGGACATTTCCTATGGGACATAGAGATAAATCTATGACAGGTGAGAGAGCAGCCATTCGGGAGCAAGAGATGACAAGCAGACGTCTGTGCTACACAAAGTACAGCACTCACAGTCACAGACTCTCGTTAACTTATGTTCAGAGTTACTGCAGATAAAGTGCATATTCATTCGTTCAGTGTTGCTTCCTTAGTCTGAAGCTAAAAAGTATTCCCCTCAAGTGAAGCAGACATCAGTGTTAACCTCAGGAGGCAGGAAACAAACAACTGATTCTACAAAAAAGCAAAACAGATAAAATATTTGATTTAATCAGTTGTTTGTTCTGAACTGTATGGAGATAGTTCCAAAGAAGCATTTTTTTCACTTGCTGCCTGTGGAATCTAAACCTTAGAAATATTGTATCTTCCTCTACAACACAGATCTCTCTGATGTAACAACAGATGTTTGCAACATCTGTTTTTATAATCCCTGTTTTTAAATTATTTTAGTAAGTTTTAAAATATCACAATAGAGCCTATTTTTGACGTAATATGTAATAAGAATTGAAATATAAATAACAATACAATGAAGTGGTTCCACATTAAGAAAAATTAAGCCATTAAGATTTTTAAAATTTTTCCATCAGTTTCTTTCATACTTAAAGATTTTATAGGGTTTTTCTTATACTTTAAATGTTGGAATGCATTCTTAATGAAATAGTTTCCTAAAAGCTTTGGAACTTCTAAGATGAGCTAAAGTGTAAAAATCATGTGCACAATTGGTGTCCTAAATTAACTTAGTTAAAAAATAGATGTTCAGATTAACCAAACTTCCCTCCCACTTCTCACTACTATCCCAATATTTGCCTTCTACCTCACTTGTATTTAAAGCATTGCTGTGCTCCTTGAATGAAAGTAGGCCTTAATTTTGAAACCATGACTGGGATATCATGATTTAGTTCCTGCCACTGTTCCCACTATTTTCTACTTCCCGCCCCACCCCACCGTACCACACCACATCCCTGTTAAGAGTCCGAGTTCCTTGAAGTTTCACTTGCTCACTCGCCAGTGAGCTCTCAGGTCCTGATGACAGATGAGCCAGAAGCTGAGGTACTGTGCCCTTCAGAAAGCTACTAACTGCTGATACACACTTAATTCCTCATCATTTTCTCAGTATCACCTCCAGAAGTCCCCCAAATGGCCCCTTTCATGGTTGTGCACACAATAATGATGAGAAAAACATCATCCTGACTCTCTTCAGTCTGACTGGCAATTCTAGAGCTCTACCCACCCACTCTTCAGAGCCATGGTCGTTCCCACCTTCCAAGCACACCCATTCTTCAAGCTCCAAGAGCAACAGTGAGATTTCCAAGATGTATTAAACAACTCTCTGCACTGTGACAAATACCTGGGAAAAACAATTTAGAGAAGTAAGCACTTATTTTGGCTCAAAGTTTCAGAGATTTAAGTCCATGGTCTATTACATTTAAGCCTACAGTGAAGCAGGAACATCACAGCAGAAGGGCATGGTGGAGGAAGGCTGTTCACCTCATGGCACAAGGAAGCAGGGACAGAGGAAAGAGAGCAAAAGAGGAAGGGACTAAGGCCCAGATGTGGTCCCCAAGGTCACACCTCATGACTCACCTAGACACCCCTCTTCAGAAATGTGCTTTAAGTAATCGAATAGGTATCTCTCAAGCCAAGTAAGTAGACAATCAAGATTAACTATCATAAACATCATGGTCATCTCTCCAAAGGGATGGGATCCAAATGGAATAAATATTTCAAGTACCATCAGGTGACCTGGATGCTAATTAATGAAAGTATATTAACTCAGGTTACTACTAAAATACTATCAATGGGGTGGCTTATAAGCAACAGAAATCTGTCATATTTCCGGGAAATATGACATCCACTGGGATGTCAAGACTTCCACTCGGAAGTCTTGATGCTACAAAATTTGGTGTCTGGTGAGGGCCTGCTTTCTAATTCATGACATCTTGTGTCCTCACTTGGCAAGAAAAAAGAGAAATACTCTGGGGTCCATTTTATAAGTGCACTCACCCATTACTTCTCAAAGGCCTCACCTCCTAATCTACCATATCAGGGGTGAGGATTTCAACATATGGATTTAGGGAGGACACAAACATTAAGTCATTTGTATTCCATCCCTGGCCTCCTAAAATTCATGCTATTCTTACATGCATAAAAACATTCTTCCTACCCAAAATAGCGCCAAATCATTTCGGCAACAATTCTAAAGTCCAAATTCTCATCTATAAATCATCTAAATTAAATATGGGCCAGACCAGAGGTATAATTCCTCCTGAGGCAAAATTCCTCTGCAACCAAACAAATTGCAACCGTGGGACAGGAACAGGATAAACACATCGTTCCTAAAATGGAGAAATAGGAAAGGAAGATATGCAGCAGGTCCCGAGCAGGCCCAAATCCTAGCAAGGCAGGCTCTACAAGATCGCAAGGGCCACTGGCTGATGAGCATCACCAGCCTCAGGTGTTGCCTTTTCTAAAAAAGATGAGGTAAGAAAGAAAAATGGTCTTCCCAGGACTCTCACGTCTCTGTATTTTTGTATGAAGGAGAGTGTCCCAATAAATACACCTTGCATAAACCTTTCTAAGTTCACACTAGAAATATAGCTTGGAGAGATTTTGTTAAAAGTTATCATGTCTGATTTCAAAAGCCTGAGGAGCAGATTTCCTTCTTGTCTTCTCACCAGATGCATGAACTAAGGTTTTTAGTGATTTCACACTGACAACAGGAAACAGGGAGTTGAGTTCATCTCTCTTTACTGTGCATTCACTTCTGTGTAATATTCTTTAGTGAAATTAGAAATAGTCACTAGAAGACCCTAAAATACCAAAAACAGAAATAACATCTAATTAACCCAATCTCTTTTACTTGAAGTAAAACTAGTAAAAATGTCTATCTTTAACAATTTCGTATAGAAGTTAATTATAGAGTGAGAAGAAAGTTGTCTTCTGAAATACACTGTTCTGTGGGTGTTAACTGCATGAATTTATGTCACTGATACACATGCTTCCCAGAGAGAAAAGAGTCTTTTCCACTTTAGAAAAACCACGTTAAAGAGAAAACCTATAATATTGCTTATAATTACACTGTATAGTAAAAATAATAGCTCCCTGAGTTTATGATAATTTAGCATAGGTTAAGTTAAACCTAGTATATTCTTGAAGGCATGACCACAGCTGATTTATTTGGTTTTAAAAATCTGCCTGGCTCCAAAACACCTAGGAACAGAGCACTAAGCAACATTAAATATTAATGAATTAATTAAAAAATGAATGCACTTGAAGAAACTTAAATTCAATAGATTACATAACTTCAACTTCATCATTTCAAAGTTTAGTGTCTTTGTAACACACATTCCCTGGGGTTTTTAACATATGTGAATTATAACTCTAGCATCATTAGCTGTGATAAATTTGATTACTTGGGACTAAAAACTAGACTGGTAACTTCATTGTTATATATTATAACTATTTGTGAATCTTTCACATCATATAAAAATGTAAGCTCAAGGCAACTGAGAAAGCTCTATTAAAGAAGAATAAGCTGGAACAGACTCACCAGAATATGTTAAACTATTTTGGTGGATTTTGGTTTTGTAAAATTCTTAAATATGTTTGGCCTCACACATTTCCCTTTAATTCCCTTAATATACCCTGTGGATTTCCACAGAAATTTGAACCGTATGTTTCTGATTCATTTATACTTAACTCATCAACATGTTTGGTAAGAATGATTTGAAGCACAAAGCCTCATGAACAGTTTTTGTGGGCTCTTTTATTTTAGTTGGTAAACAACTGGAACCTGAACCCAGAAATCCTGGGGCTTCATTTAATACTCAAATTCCATAAAGAATGAGAGCATTCTTAACTGGATCAGGCACACTCTGCCTTTGACGGTGCCTTGCTCCAAATCTTGCAGCTGGGAGGAATTACTTTGATAGTTCCCTCTACTCCGCGTCACTTTTATTTCAGAGGACATAAGCCTTTGATGGTGCAGAACTTGTTTGAGTCAGGGCTGGAGGACACGCCATCAGTGCTATTTGTTTTTGCAAGTTGAAGGAAGTGCTGTACCTGCCACAAGCCTGCTCATCAAGGGAGCCTGCGAAAACTACGAGAATTCAGCGGTGTAATTGAGTAATCTCTCTCCTGACTGCTCACTACAGTTTGTTTATGTAGTGAGAAAGAGACAAAAATTGTTACTTGGCTTTCTCTGGGGTCTGAGTGAACAAGTAGAAAATTATTTAATGACTGTTTCCATGAGCTAATTATTCCTTAATTTTCTAGTCTAACTCTGGCATCCTTGATAAAACATGGGACCCTTCCATTTCCTTTCTCTGCCATCTTGAGAAAACATACACCAAAATTCTGTGTCTCGGTATTGGGTGAAAGATGTTGGTCCCATCATTATGTACACTGGCTAGTTGCTCTCTGCCATATAATGTCCTGTGTGGCTTTACTTTTCTCATTAAAATGGCTGGCATTTTGTTTTGTGGAAATTAGCAGCCGCCGCTTCTATTTCAGCTTCTTCCTCATGGGCACTCCTCCAACAGCCGTCAGATCCCAGTTTCCGTGTGGTTCATATTTATAAAGACCCTTAACACTCTGTAAAACACTAGACATAATCTGCTTACACTGATGTCTACTTTTGCCTCCACCCACCCCCACTACCTCCTTCATCACCAAACTTCAAGCCTTCCCTGTTACTTTTGAGGACTCCTTTGGAAACACGATCTTAGCCCTAAAAGCATTCCTTTCCTTGTGCTGCCCACTGGAAACGAGAAAGAAAAATCCTCTGGCTTTGAGATATAGGTAATTTCTGTACAGGAAACTTAAAAGCAGAGGATTAGCATCCTCAAATAAGAATAATCTGAAGGAAATTCCTAAGGAGAAAAACAGCTCTCTTTCATCAACTCTCTCAGGAATTAAAGAGAGATGAAACGGATATGCGCAGTATTTAGAGGGAAAAATGCACTTTTCATTCCAGAGCATAAAATCTACCTTCTGAGTTTTTAAGTGAAGGTTCTGATCTTTGCTTTTATCAAACTAGGGTGATATAACTTGAGAAGCAAATCATAATGAGAGAAAACTGTGCAGAAATGGGTCCTGAGCCCCTCACTTCATAAACCTTCCTGAACCAAGGTGTCGTGGAAAACATGGCACTTGGGATGCAAGTATGTTACTCTTCACTTATAATCATTAAGGGCTTTTTATTTCCCTGTTTACATAAATCATTCTTCTTGCTTAAAATGAAATTCAGAGTGCTCTCACTCCAAAGTGAGGAGCAGAAGAAATGTCTAGGACTTCTACAAGTGGTTTATTTTTAACTTCATCCTTTAAAGGTTCATTTTAAAAATAAATGATACAATATAATTGATACAGGAATGCAGCTGTACATGCAAATACTTACACAAGACAACACAGGGCCCTGGGAGGACAGGCTCAGAACACCTTCGGTTTAGTTCTGCTTTGCTAGCAGGGATGTGTGTCTAACAGAGTGTCTGCAGCCCACTGTCAGACAGAGTCCCAGGCTGACGAGCATCCTGAGACACTGAGACCTGCTGCCATCCAGCTGCTTGTCTGTGCACAAGTCACTCAGGTCTCTGAATTTCCACTTCCAATTCAAGGTTACATTAGATCCCACCCAAGGTCCCCATCAGAAAAATGCCAGCCACACTCTACACACTCACTTTTCAGAAATAGCAACTTGAGTTTCACAATGCAACAGAGCATACGGATGAGCACAATTTCCATCCAAAAGGCAGGAATCTAACAGTAGAAGAAGAAATTGAAAGGCTTCTCCTGCTTCTGTGTTTATAACAATGAGGCCATGGCACACGACTGAGGTACATGTTCAACGCAATACCTTTTGCCTAGGATTTCCTGGTGGTGGATGTAGGGGTAGAATAGCTTATGCACAGGGAGGAAGAAAAGATCTTAGCAGCTATAAATTGAGAGCAAATAAAGGCTCAACTATGAAAGAAGAAGTCACAAAACCGTTACCCTGAGTGCCAGCTTTGATGAGTTTTCTTCTAACCCTGTCTTAGTTGTCACCTCACATTTCTTTACAGAAAGCTCTAAAACTTGTCAGCTAAAATAAATCTTGTCTTTTTAAATTAGTTATGTGCAGTATGTGTCACAGTGATGGAAAGCTGACTAGCACACTAGCTCTCATTGTGACACCTAATTATCACCAAGAGGGAAATATTACCAAAGACATCCTTCTGAGGTAGCTTCCTGTTGCTCTACTTGAGCTCCAAGAGACCTGAGCGCTTAGAGGCTTGGTTCTCAGTAGTCAGGGGGATGATCAGGTAGGAGAGGAGCCAAAAGCCAGATTTGCCTGCATTATTCAGAGAGGAGAAATATTTCAAGTCATCAAGCACTGTCTGAGCCTGTGCCGTGCCATATGTAATACCAGTCCCCTGGGCAGAGAGGAGGGATTCTGTAAGGAATACGGCAGGATGTTTAGTAGGGAAAGAGGTGAGGGCATAAGGCAGCTATCAGTCACTGGGTCCAGAGGACAAACCAGAGAAAGGGTATGAAATCTATCATTTTTCTGGGGGATGACTTTTGAACACTGATTAAAGTCCTACAGCAAACTTTTAAAAAATTCTTTTCCCTCAACAATTTAGGATGATTTTTTAAATCCAAGTAAATCCCCAAAATACAACTGACAAAAGACTTTGAAAAAATATGCTCTAAAAAAGTGGTCTTCAGGATAGACAGTTCAGTATAACTCAACATACATTTAAAACAAAATGTGAATTACTCACTACAAGTTCCAGGCCCTTCAAGTGAAACTGGTTGACCTGTTTGGCAGCAAAATAAATGCAGTGGGTGGCCTGTTTCAGGTACCTGTCCAAGTCCAATCACATTACATTTTCATGGTATCAACATTTAAAAGCCCTGTCCCCGCCACATCAACAGCAGCATATGGGGACATCTTCCTGACACATGGCAACCAGCACGTTTCACAAACATGCCTGATCCACAAGCCAGACTCCACAGGTTTCCAAAAAACACAAAAGTCAGCAAGTGAAGGAAGAATTTGCATGTTACAACTCAGAGCTCCACAACTTGAAATACATCACATGCGCTTGAGGAGTGAGGATTCATCTCATTAATAGTCAGCTGACTTTGCAAAAGCATCAGGGATGTTTTCCAGTTCAAATGGCAAAGAGGAGGCTAAAATGCAAGATTGTGGGCTTCAAAATCAGTGCATTTTCCATTTTGCACACAATGCTCCTCAGTTCATTTTTTCCTATCACTAAAGACTGTGATAAGTTATTGTGTAGGTTCCAGTTTTTCCCTCTCCTCTAATACAGAATGTATGGAATATAAGACAGAAAAACTAGAGTTTGAGTCCACAACTCTACCACTTTGTGTACCTGAACAAATCCCTTAATTTCTCTCCACTCTAGTTTTCTGTTGACTATACTGAAGGAGGTCCGAGAGGACCGAAAGAAGATGATTGGAAATTATAAGCACGATACAAATATGTTAGTACTAATCATAATCACCTCCTTGAGGTTAAGAGCTATATACACTCTTATTCAACTGAAGAGCCTTGAAGGTGGTAGTAATAATTGGACATTGTTGGACACTTGCCATGTGCCAGGCACTGTTCTAAATGCCTTACTCAGATAAACTGATTTAATCTTCCCCACAGGCCTCTAAAGCAGTTACTATATTATTCCCAACTTATATAGGAACTATCTGAGACTGTAAGGGGTGAACAGAAAAGCTGTTTATGATCTCTGCTGCATATGGTGATGTCATCGATGGCCACTAGACCAGTGGTCAGCAAGGTCTTGGCTCTGTTTCTGGTTCATGGATCATCTAACCAGAACCTGGAACTAAGCACATGTTCAAAAAACAATGAACTCGCTGATGAACCTTGTGTTTTTTCACGTGTGCATGCAATCCTGGTTCACCTGCCTACTTCACTGGCATGCATGAAGCTCAGTGAGAAAACACAGGCCATGCAAGTGTAAGGTGCTAGTCACAATATTTGTTAATAACCATGTAACCACATTTGAATGGAAAGCTAAACTGGTTTGCTTCCAAGCTCCACACTCATTTTATCCTTTCTTTCCTTCAGTCTAGCATGTGGTGAATTGGGGTTAGCTAACTGGGTAGATTATTATGTTCTCATTTATAGAAAAACCAGGAGGCCTTGGAGACACATACAAGGCCAGGGATCTTGCTGCAAGTCTATCCAGTAAATCCTCCATGGAACTTGTGGAGCCGGAGGGACAGCTCCACTGCCAGACCACTTCCTGTGTTGTCCTGAGGCCCCCACATTTTTGGCCACTCACTCCCAGCAGAACTTCCCCTCTACAGCTGGTCTGGCTGAAGGTTTTCAAAATGTAAAATAATACAAGTCTGAGGCATTATTATTACCACTTGTATTAAGTTGAATATTGCCCCACTCCCATTTATGTCAGGCCAGAATTTCAGAATATCACTGTATTTGGAAATAATGTCTTTGCAGACGTGATCAGCTCAAGATTTCAAATTGAAATTATCCTGGATTTAGGATGAATACTGAATTCGGTGATGGGTGCCCTTCAAAAAGAAAAGAAAAGAAATTTGGGTATAGGGACACAGAGGAAATAGAGATAGAAGACCATCTGAAGATAGAGGCAGGGACCAGAGAGATGCAGCTGCAAACCAAAGAACACCACGGGTTCCCTGGAGCTACCAAGAGCTGCGCAAGCCAAGGGTGAATGGTCAGGAGGTGGCGTGGCTCTGCCAACACTTGGCTTCCACATTTCTGCCCTGTAAAAACGTCAAAGAGTATGTTTTTATCTGTCTAAGCCACCAGGTTTTTGGGAATTTGTTAAGGCAGTTGGAGGAAATGAATATACTATAGCTACTGCTGAATCCATGAAGAATGAGGAAAGCGATTTCAGTGACATTACAGTCCACCCAGCAAAGATTCTAAATATAAAAGCAAAATAAAAAAATTCAGTGAAATCACACTCAACATGGGAAAAAGAGTCTCTAATCACAGTCTACACAGGAAAACACAAGCCATGACTGGCAACGTTTATTCTCATTTTTGACGGTCCAATAATTAGACCAAAGTCTACTTACAGCAAGAGCCTTTTTTCCCCTGTGTAGCATATTTCCATATAATTATAAAACAGCATGCTCTTAAAAGACACATTCCAGTTCCATAAAAATAAAGTTAAAGGAAATATTTTAGAAAAAAATAATTCCAAAAATATAATAAAAGACTGTCATATTTCTGCCATGAAACAACCATTTCAAGAATTATTTTCATTACTCCTAGTTACTACTGATCTATCTAGCCCAGTTTTAAATCTATTACACAGTAAATTTCATTTAAAATATTCATTAATCTACATTTTTCCACAACCTAAGGAACTAGCAACCATCAAAAATGGTTTTTTAAAAAATATTTTAACTGGATCCAATTATGCACTTTTGAATATTTTCTCCTGGATTATTACCCAAATGCAACACAGAAAAGACCCCAAATTTTAACTTATTAGGAAAAAAAGAGCCCGTAAAAATTTTATGCTTTGCAATCAAAGCTAGTGTTCCCAGCATGGTGTCTGCTACCCATGTGCAGCTGGGAGTGAAAAAAATCAAGGTGTGATTAAGTGGTCTTTTTCATATTATCCTCTCTTCAAGGTTTTTTAATTGGGCCACAGCCATCATTAACACTGCCTGTTCACCAGAAGTCCTCTGTGCAAGAGACCAAATGAGCCACCCAACATCTGACTTCTTCATGCCAGGCTGATGTCTGCTACTGACAATCTTTCACAGTGCACAGCTCTGTTGCATGTCAGTTTAAATAAAAGAAAACATAACAATAACTCTGTTTGTGTGCTTTTGACACCCTGTGGCTTCATAAGAAACATTTTTCCATGGTGCAAACAAAAAGCTCAGGGTAGATACTCCTTGACATCCTGTGGCTTCAATAACAAATTTCTTTTTTTCACAGCACAAACAAGAAGCCTCAGGTGGCTCCTCTGTACCCCCTGCTTCCTCTCCCCCTCTCCACACTTTCCTCCTTTCCCATTCTTTCCCATTCCTCAGGGCAGGACTCTGTCCTGTGGCTGCAGAACAACCACCCAACTCTACCTTCGGTGTCTTCCCATATCTAATCTTTCATTAAATCCGGCCATCCCTTAATTGAAGGTGTCTCTATTCAGGTCACTGCTCTAAAGCTCAGCTTCAAGCCTTCGGTCTGAGTCACTCTGCTAACACCTTGGGCACAGACCCTTCCTCTCTGCAACCTCTTTCAGGTAACTGTGTCACAAACATCCCTGACCTCAAGTCATTCCCCTGCTTCATACTTTATTATGTATGGTCCCAGCTGTCCTCTGGATTAAAACTCTCTTCCCATAACTGGATTGCAAACCCTCTATAATGAGCTCCATCTATGGATCTCTTTTTTACAAAACAGCGTGCAGCTGTGGTTCTGGACGGATCACTGCTCGTACCTCTTCCTCCTCAGCTAGGCCTCCCCCTCTCCTCTGGGTCTCATGAATACCCTTTCGGCCTGTTCCCAATTCTTCTCTGTCTCTGGCCACAGAAAATCCTCCTTCTCACTACCAGTAAAAACTTTACCAGTTCTTAAAGATCCAGCTAAGTCCAACTGGCCCAAGGATTTTCTCACTCACACTGTTCTACTGTATACAGTGATATCCTACCTCTGAGATGACTCACTCTCAATGTCCTTTCCCTTATATAAATCCTTGTCCCTTTCTTATCTCATTCCTTCTTTCCCACTGGACAGGCTCAGAGACCCCACTGGAGACCCAAAGCTTTATCTACTTACTATTTTTCTGAAGTAGTTATACTTGCCCTTTACTTACTTAAATCTTTTCCCACATAGCCTATATAGTAATACAATCTCAGCAGGCTGATCACAGCCCCACCCCATCTTGATCTTCAGTCTTCCTAGGGCCAGTACAAGATCAATGAATTGTTTTTCTTCTGTTCCTTTTTTTAACATAAATTTGATGACTCTGTAGGTTAGATTCTCTAAATTTTCTATTTGCATTTATGGTTAATTAGCAATTCCTTCCCATTCAAACTCAGTTCCCTTTTCCTTTAATCCTTTACAGATTTCCTTGAGCTCTTGTTTCCACATTTCTTTCGTTCCTAGCACGTGATCACTGTGAGGAAGAAGCTGTCCTCGTCAAATCTCCCCATATTTCTTCCCCTGGGTCTCCCTTTCCCATCTTAGAGGAAGCAAGCCCTGCTCTCCATAGCTCCCATCACTTCGCTTCCATCTCCTTTGGTTTCATGACACCTCTTCCCATTCCTGTCTATACCTCATTCTTCCTGGTCTAGCCTTTATATGTAGCTTTAAAAAAATCATTCTCCTAAGAATTAAATTTCTCTCAAAGTGATTTCTTCAATTCCTATAGTTTTATCTAGTGCATATATGTTAATGACTTCCAGAACTGACTTCCATCTGCAGTCTAAGCTTCAGCCCAAAACTTCCAGCCATCACCCAATTTCCACTGACACCTCAAAGAACCCATCAAAGGTTGAAGAGACTATCTTTACACCTGCTTCTCCCTCTGAATTCTTTGTTAATAGCTTCATGTTGGAATAGTCATTTATTTAGACATTTCCTAAACCTCACCTCCAAGGGCAGTGACTAATCAGGTACTAACCCATTCCACTTCTCCAGTCTGTCCTCTCCCCTATCAGAAAACGATTCCCATGAGTCTTTCCTTAGGGCCTCTTTCAATCACTCTGCATATTGTCCTCAAAGTTATTTCCATTTTGCCAGAGCTAGCTTGTTATGCACATGATCATGTCTCTCCTATGTTAAACAAAAACAAAGCAGAAAGCCTCTCATCTGATAGAAGTTTCCAAATGCTACTCTGAGTTTATGTCTCCCAAGTTTGAGTACGGGCTGGATGGAAAGGCAAGTCAAGAAGACCACTGTATAACTCTAGCCCACATGGTTTTCATTTGAGATATGTTCCCTTTTTCTTCTACAATATAGAGTGCCAAGTGTTCTATGACACCAATTCTCCATGCAGATCCCTCTGCTCAGAAACAGGTCTCGCTCTGTCTGGGCCACATACCAGCCTCATCTGCCTGCTTTGAGTGACTCGATCTTTGTACCTCACAGTGATTGCTAAAAGAGAGAATCTGGGCTTCGGTGAGTTTTATAAAGATGTTCCACTTATTTCTAAAGAGCAGTCTTTTCACTTGGCCTCAAAATTTCTCTTGTTATTTTTCCAAATGTCAACTTAATGCTCCAGTGTCTTAGACTTCTGCCTGCACTATTATGATCATAGGAATTTGAAAAATTTATCTAGTTGTAGGTGCCCCTGGACTTTCAGGATTATTTTAGAAGATTAACAATTGTTGCTTTGCATTTCACATGTGCAAATACAGTCCTCAAAGTTGCTCTCAGTTTACTGACAGCACCTGAAGGTGCTAACTCCTGACAGTACCAGCCCAGGCATCCTGCAAGTCTTGAGTCATGGGTCTCCCTTCCACAGGGCTGGGAGGACTAGGAAAAATTTTTCAAGCTTTGTTCAGGATTCATAAAAGGCTCTTCTTCCACTCTGCCTTCCAATGTAAAGCATTACTTAGCAGAAGACCAAAAATCTGATTTTGTGCTGATATATAATCCTTTCATACAACATAAATATAAGGGGCTTTATCTGAGCTCACTTGTACTATCTCACTAGAGATAGACCTCACAAAATGCTCTAAGAATTTCCCTCTTTGTCACAGGTTAGGGTGTATGTGACAGCAGAAAAACCACCAAGGTTTAAATTTGTTTATCCTCAAACTTTGAGCTTATACTAATCACTTCTCTTCGATGTGCTACATTCACACTACAATAAGTGTTTAAACCATTTTTTGCTTGGCATTTCAAACCTTCTGTGAAGTCAATTTAATCTTGTCTTCTTGAAATTTCTCGTCAGAAAATCATGCAAATTGTGTTTGGAAACACTTATATGAATAATTGTGTCAGAATCTCTTTATTTAAGTGGAGATTAAACTTGTATTTTTCTCTCTTGGTTCATACTTTTGAACATATTTTTCATGCAAGGTCCTCAGCTACACATTTTGCAGAATATAAAAGTACTTAGGTTAGCCGAGTTAATCAGCTCATTGACTAATCAATTAACTAGTTCCTGCTTCAGTTTCCCTTTAGAAGGGTAAAACACACACTGATAATCTTTCCTGTAAGCTGTTAGTCCATGGTATAGAGGTATTGTAACACAAAACCACACAATTACCATGTGCTTTAAAAACAAAAATAAAGCCCTTCCCCCATTCAAAAGAAAAGCAATAAATTTAAGCCAGTATAAACTTGTCAGACTTTTCCCTCTCAATTTCACACCAGGGCGTGGTGCTGCACAGCTGGGGAGCTGAGCTAATAAGTGTTGAAAAATGAAAAATGCTGCTTTATGGCATCACATAAACTGGCAAAAAGAATACTTTTAACTCCACCCCATTTTTGACAAACAAATGCCAAAATGTCCGTGCTGTAAGAATGAGATTTTATGGTATGAGACCCATGGGGCAAGCGAACTGTCTTATGGGATTTTCTTTTTACTGAATACTTCATATAATAAGAAGTGGCATAACATTTGTAAAATCTAATCACTTTTGGTTCTTTTTTGAGCCTCAAAGGGATCATTTCTAGAAAAACTGTTGGAAACATTGCATAATGATCTATTTATCCAGTAGTGAAACAGGAGTATCTCTTTCACAACGAGACTGAGCTTTCCCTTACAATACAAATACTGTAGTGTAAGTGCACAATTTGAGGTTCTTGAGGAACATCATGTTCAACAAATATTTATCGAATGACTATAACTGGGTTCAAAGAATGACGTTAGAAGTTCTTGTGTAATTTGCATGAAAAAAGATAATCATGACAGCTGTTTCCTTGGATAATGGCCATTCACTTACTTGCTCACTAGTTATTCACTCAAAACTCAATCGACAAATGAAAATTACAAGTTTATCATATCTAAGTCACATACACCTAACAAACCCCAGAAAATATAGCAAGAGAATTTGAGAATTTATTAGAGAAGAAATTCCTTTGTTCAAGGGCTTGAAATAAATGAGTTGAAGCCAGAACAGCGGAATCGAGAAAAAAGAGGCAGGTGGGTACATTACTGGGGTGCATTCTTTCTCTGCAGGGAAAGTCAGGACTTAAGTGGAAAGAGAGGATGTAGGTGAAGCCTTATCCTAAGGCTCCTAGGTGCTATTAGATTCCAGTGCCTGAGATTTCCTACTACAGTATTTAGTGCACTGTGATAACTCATTCTGTGTATGCCTTCCTTGATTTTTCATAGTTAGAAATATATTCTTTCACCCATTGAATTTGCAAAATATTCTGCCAGTAACTTTAATACTCATTATTATTATTGCTATATTATGGATACATACACCACTTTTCTCCTAGCTAAATACATATTCCTTAAGGGTAGGACCAAAGTCTGATCCATTTTTCATCGTTATGTGGTTGAATAGTTTTCAATGGATTTAACCATTATATAATCAAATACTCATAGCATCACAACAGCACCTCTTACAGTGATAAATAATGACGAAACACAAGTACTAACTCAGAAAGCCAAAACACAACTCACATCTGGGAGAAGTACCATTGGGTGATCTAAATCACGTGCACATTAAACAATGGGATGAAATAAAGGAATTATGGTTTCAGCTTTTAAAATGGGGAATTACATGAATACGTTACTGAAAAGTGACCTTTTTCAGAGTTCCAAAGTTATCTGCATGCATTTTACAGAATACAATTAAAGACTACAATTACATAAGCTATGGAATGTTATCATTTCTATGTTCTATAATTGAACAAAATGCATCATTGGGCTGTTTTCCTCACAAGCAAGGGCAAACTATGCAAATGGCACATGATTTCCAGGAAGAAATCACCTGTCAGTATCATCACTTTTAATGTTATTAATGCTAAAACATCATAAAAATGGTTAAAAACAAGAATTTTTGTTAATTGCAGGTTCTAAATATGAAACATAATTTTAAAATGTACTATATTCTTTTCTCATCATTCTGCTTCTACACTCTAAAGAAAAAGAACTCAAGTTCTTTAGGAGTACACACTTGTCAGTTATCTTCTGTTATAGCAATCAAAACATAACTGGTGTCCTACCAGTGCTATTACCATTTTAAGTATTTTGACTCATGCTTAGTGAAAAGTTCCTACTGCTGATCCTTAGGTAGCTACCAATCTTCAGGTATAATCACTAAATCTTTGGTGTTCACTTGAATTTTGGAGGAACGACATGAAGGTCAGTCTACTCAAGACCCACAGCATCTCAAGAAGCTAATGCTGATTCCTGATTTCACTCTGGAAGGGAGAGTGAAATCAATTTTTTTTAAAATTTGAACATTTCACATTTGGCTAGTGGTCAGTTGTGCATTCACATGAGATATCTGGGTACATAAAAAATCCCTGATTTTGTAGCAATCAAAATGAAATTTTTGCCCTTTTGAAATCAAATTATGCTCAGCACCCACAACTTCACAGAGCAAGGCACGAAATACTCATAAGGCTTTGTAAGTTCCAGGCATCAGGTGCAAAGAGCAGGACGTGTCGGAAGCACTCTGAAAGGTCCACCAGCATGTCCTAGGACCGGGTGGAGCACCCCCAGAGCAGCTAGGAACGCAGGGGCCTAGAATGTGATGACGTCCCATAGGGGCAGGAGTCAGTCAACTACAGGTCAAAAGGACCATAATTAAAACCAATGGCACCCTCTGAGAACAATGGCCACAGCCACAAATTAAAGTTCTGTCTTCAGAGGGGTTCGTGTGAAGCTGTAGATCCCCAAATAATTCCCATGATTAGCATAATCTTTGTAAAGAATAATCATTTTTCTTCTAACTTGTAATACAGACCACTACTTAAAAGAAAGACAAAATGATTCTTTACAGTATTGGTGTCCGTTTGTGTGTGTGTGCGTGCGTGCGCATGCATGTGTGTTCATATGGATCTTTTAAATGCCACACAATCTATAGAAATAGTAGTAGGGACAAGATGAAAATGTGGCCTCACTAACAAACTCAGAGTAAAGGGCCAGAGCTCAGACTGGGGTCTGCAGAGGCCAATCTGGGAAGACGGATACAGGAGTGCTCCGGAAGAGGATGTGGAAAATAAGCATCAGTCCTTACCTTAAAGGCATCATAATGGCTTGCTTTGTAAAAAGAAGTTCTGAAGTGTTTTTAGTTTGGGGCCCTGGCAATACGCAGATGAAAATGATCCAGTTTACCTGCAAAAAGAACACAAAAACAGACACTCAGAGAAATAAATTAACTCCAATGTACATTGTGAATTTAGACTTTGGGATGTGAATGATACTTTCTTAAAACGACATCACACGCTTGCTCCCATGGTACTCTGGAACCACCATCCTATTTTATTCCTGCGAATTTTACTACTTCAGAAACCTCATAGAATGAGGATGGTATTTGCCTTTTTGGTAGCTGGATTATTTCACAGCACGTCTTCATTCTCTGTGGCCTGACTTCCTTCATTTGCAAGGCTGAAAATATCCCATTATTATTTTTGTTTATCCATCTATTTGTTGTGGATATTTGGGTTCTTTCCACCTCCTGGTTATTGAAAATACTGCTGTTAAAAACCTAAGTGTAAAAATAGCTCTTCAAGATCTTTCTTTCAATTCTTTTGGAAATATACACTTGTATCCATTTTTAACCTACAGCATGCATGCTACCGCTGGCTATTTGTTATCACTGAAAGCTCTGAAAGGTTTGCCATCACTGACCTACATTAATAGTATCTGCTCTTGAAGACTGACAGTTGCCTATCATTTTGTAAGAAAGTTAATTCTGTAGAATCAGGATTAGAAAAAGGAATGCTATTAATTTACCTTCAGAATATAAACTAAGGAGAATTTTACAAAGATTCTTCAT
>PVJO010002151.1:0-62229 GCA_004026905.1 Hystrix cristata | reverse complement strand
GATCTGTCCAATGGCAAGTATCTGTCAGCCTTGAAATGGAACAGAAACTCTTTACTACCATTATATTGCAATATTTGCATACATAATACATATAAAATCTTCTCCTAAGTGAATGTGGCAGAATATAGATGTTCACACTGTACTGCTACGCAAAGTGGTCTTTTTGTCTTTCTTTTTTCCTTTGTATTGATGTATGGACTGCACTGACATAGCGGCTCTGAAGACTGGGCCACCCTGCTCTATAAGGAACAGGACCTGTTTAGGAGTTGCCACTGATTCTTGCTCTGGGTTTGAAAAGCCATCAAGATCTATTATTGAAGAAGAACAACATAGTAAGTTTTAAAATGCACAGAGAAGGGCTGTCAGTGTACCTCAGTGACAGAGTGATCACCTAGCATGGATATGGCCCTGAGTTCAATCCTCAGCATCACCACCCCAAACGCACACAGGCGAGGAAGATCAATGGAAGGATTTCCGAGACTAATGAGAACTTGCATGAGGTTGAGTATTTCCAAAGAATGACATGGGAATTTGAGAACTGGTCATAGGAGGTGATTAAGTGAAGCCCTCTTTCCTTGGGAAAAGAACAGACCTATGGCCATGCGGAGAGCATCATTCAGGTGCCTGGGCACAGAGCCTGACCATCCAGTCTACACACTCAAGAGAGGAATTTCTACCTTCCCCTGCCTCCCCACCCCCACCGCAGGGCCTTAGCCTGCTCTGGTGTGGATTCATCTGATTGTTACTAATCCATCAGAGTAATAACTATCAATGAATGCTCCAAGACTGCTTGGTCTGTGTTTGAGGAACTTGGATATTTCCTATCCCTCCATCCCAGCCCAACTCCCCACATCCCAGGTGACCTGTCTGCTCTGAAGAGGGAACTGGTAGAGCTATTCCTTAGGAGCAGTCAGCTGGGGGACAAGAACTCCCCACATCAGTATCTGGAGGGACATAACTGAAAAAGCTTAACGTCCCTGGAACTAAGGCAATGATTATATTGAAGTTCACAATCTCTTTTTCAAAAATCAGGTTCAGTTTAGCATATTTTATATGAATTTAAGATTTTAAATTTCTTCTAGTTTCATAAATGGATAAAGGGAATGTATAAAATAATTTACCTTGTTAAGTCACAAAATTTTTAAATTACCTAAAGACATTTGGTCCACTATGTGTGTGTTTATTATGTATACATGTGTTTCTCTGTCTCTTTGACTAATACAGCACATAAGAACTAACCAATGGAAAAGATACAATTTGATGTTCAAGAATGAGAAAAAGAACAAATGCATTTTGCATGACTAATACAGTCTCATTTAATTGTCATCATTAGAAAGTAGAAACTATCTGACTCTAAATGGCTAAACTTTCAAGTTTTTAAAAAAGTCAACATATGTGTCCTAAAGAATTTCTGAACACATAGCTGAATCACAAACTAAACCCTCAATTTGCCATTTGGAATTTTAGATCTCAAAAGATGTTCAAAGCCCAAAAAATGGGGGTAGGGGTAGTCTTGTTTTAGGCTTTTGTTTCATTCACTTGCTGTTTTTAGGTTACCAAAAGGGGTATATCAATAACGGGCAGATAGATTAGCTGAAAGAAAATGAGTAGCAACCAAAAAATTAGAAGATTCACAAAAAATAAAGGAATGCAGGAATAAAAATATTCCATGGATAACTGTCCCCCAAGTGCAACAGAGCAAAAGATCAAGATCCACCGAAAACAGAACCAAACAGCCATCATGAAACTTAATTACATTTCAAAGTAGTACAGTCACATGAAAGGAACAAAACATTTTTGTTCAATAATTTGCCTACCAGGTGGCAACTCTAAATATAGTAATCTAAAACCTTCTGTTTGTTCTATAAATAAATAAAGATGAAAGGAATAGCAACAATAGCTAAGCATTTAAACCACTGGAAAATCAAAGAACACTTTGGTTAGGTTGGGAAGAATCTACTTCATTCTAATGATCCTGAATGTGGGAAGGGTCAAATTCAAGGTGAAATTCCAAATTCCAACCTTCAGGTCTCCACCTCTGCTGACCTGGCTGCTTAGACTTATGTTCACCCAGCGGGAGGAGGGAAGCTGGAAGTAACACTAACAGAAAGGAGTAAAACTGAAGAAACAGAAGAATCCTAATAGAGTCTGTAAAGGGCTACAGTCCAAATTCTGAGAGGACCTTTTTTTTGAGAATAATTGGGATATTCCCTTCCTTATTTCTGAAAGCCAGTGGGTAAAAGCAGGTAACACTTAAGGAACTGGATTCTGCAGTCAAGCCCAACACATGAGCCCAGGCTCAAACCTGCAGGATGACCTCGACTCAAGTTCCTCATCTCTCAGAGCCTCGCTGGCAAAAGGAAGTGTCCAAAAGCACACACTTTATGGAATTTCTTTACGATGAGTCTTGCTCCTTAACTTAGCAAGTACCATGAATGTCAACTGTTGTTATTATCATTAACAATAATGACTACCATAACTATTATATCATAATGTTCCTGATTTTTGCTATCTCAAAACCAGAAGGTGGTGTTCACCGTGCACAGAGTTCTAAGACTAGCACTGTTATGATTTACATGTAAAACGACCCCTGCAAAGCCTCATGTGTTTAGAAGTGCGGCTTTTGGAAAGTGATTAGACCAGTGGGTGCTATACTCATAACTGGACTAATCCACCGAAGAGCTCAGCCTGGTTGGAAGAGGTAGGTCACTGGGGCATGACCTGGAAGAGTCTGTCTGCCCCATTCCTCCTCCCTTCCTCCCTGCCACGATATGGGCAGGCTTCCTCCACCAGACCCTTCCACCACTCCCTTCCTGCCTTAGAGCCATCCAACTATGAACTGAAACCTATAAAAATGGGGAGCCAAAAGAAACCTCTCTTCCTTTACATTGTGGGTATCTGATATTGTGTCCAGTGATGAGAAAGTGACTATGATAAGCACTCAAAGCCTTCACTGGGGCATCACCAAGTGGCTTCTTCTAGGAGCTGGCCCTCTTCTCATCTAGGCCCTGAAAGCCATCTAGTCATCCTGTGGGTAGGCAAGTCTAGAGACAAGTGCTTCCAGAAAGAAACACCTGGCTATCGGAGCTCAGTCTGCTGCAGCCTGTCCTCCTCAATGACTTCACTGTTTGCACTCTCAGCAGAGTTCTAGGGGCTTCTGAGAAGTGACTCTATTTTTTTCTAATCTGGTTAACTGATGGCATGTAGGGTCATTCTCTATGATAGCACTAGTAGGATGCTGACAGCTAGAGTTTGTCCTGGTAACTAGCCTTGACAGTAAGCAGTTTGGTCGTTTGGGGGCAGAGCCAATACCCTAAAGAAACAAAAGACAACTTGTAATTGCTTAAATATGATGCAAGCTATAATAAAAGGAAGATTGGTGTTTAATGGCTAAAGTTCTACTAGGTTGTTTTGTTGATTTTTACATGAGGAAAGAGCCACCTGCTTGGAATACTGTCTTACTATCAAAAGTCACCTATGGTTAAGCCCTTATTTAAAAACGATTACCTTTTTGTATTTTTAGAACTGTAGTAAAATACACACAACATAAAATTGACTATTTTAACCACTTTAAAGTGTGGTTCAGTGGCATTAAGTACATTAAGAATGTTGTGCAACTATCGCCACTACCCATTTTCAGAAAATTTTCATTATACCAAACAGAAACTTTGCACATGTTTTACAGTAACTTTCCACTTGGCCCTTCCCCTAAACACTGGCAAGCACTATTCTATTTTCTGATTCTATGAATTTCCCAATTCCACATACTTCATACAGGCAGAATAAGACAGTACTTGTCTTTTTTATTTCTGGCTTATTTCACTTAGTATGTTTTCAAGGTCGATCTGTGGTAGAACTTCATCCCATTTTAAAGCTGAGTAATATTTCGTGGTAGATATATACCACACGTGTTGCTTACCATGCATCTGTAGATGGACATTTGGGTTCTTTCTATCTTTGGGCTATTGTGACTAATGCCGATACGAATCTCAGTGTGCGAAGACCTGTTTGAGTTCCTCTTTCATTTCTCTGGGGATATATCGAGAGGCAGAATTGCTCGATTGTACGGTAATTCCATGTTTAACTTTCCGTGGAACCCCCGGACTCTTCCACCGCTGCCATTTTCTGACGTTCCCTTCAAGGATGCACAAGAGCTTCAGTCACTTCCACACATGTTCACCAATATTTTCCACTTTTTTGACAACAGCCACCCTGATAGCTAAGTTTCATCACTGAATTAGGTGTGTTCTGCAACACAAAGAGAACTACTATACGTGTAGTCACCCTCCATGTGGAGAGCTGCAAACATCTGCTGTCTCGACGCAGAAAGTAAAATATGGCCATTTCTGTTAGAGCAAATGCTTGGGATATAAGTAGATCCATTAGTCATGACCATACCCTATAGCAGGCTGTCGTCTTTCTCGGCAAAACGAAATTCTTACTGTCGACCCCAAGCATGAAAAGTTTTCCAGAGGCCGGCCAGCTGCCGCTGCGCATGCGTTAACGTTTGCGTGCCTGCGTGCGGACGTAGACGGCCGGAGGTGCCGGCTGGGGGCGGGGTCAGAGGCGGTGCGGGCGGTGCCCGAGCCGGCGCGGGCGGGAGGGGACCGAAAGGGGCGGGGCCGCGCAGGCGTGGAGGGGCTGGGACGTCTGGAGGCGGGGTCATGGTCGGTGTGGGTGGAGCCTGGGGGGGTCTGGGACCTGCGGGGGCGGGTCCGCGCGTGCGGGGTGGGGCTGGGGGCGGGACCGCCACGGGCGGGGCGGGGCCGCGGGGCCGGGCCTCCCTTCGGTGATGGCGGCTGTGTGGGCTTCGGGTCGTCTGCCGCGCTGCGTGGTGTCGCCGGCCGGGAGACACAGCGCCTCGCTGATCTTCCTGCACGGCTCAGGTGGACCCCGGTTTCACGTGCTGTCTGTCTGCAGCGGGGGAAGCACCTTCCGTGGCGGACCGCGGAGCGCGCGTCGCCGGCCCTGCCCCCGCCTGGCCGCCCTCGTCCCCTGAGGCGCGCGCCGCCCCTCTGCGCCTCCCCCGCGCCCGAGCGCGTCCCGTGCGGAGCCGCCTGGCGCCCCGCTCCTGTCCCTCCCTCCGGCACGTCCTCGAGGGCCGCTGCCCCGGAGGCACCGCGGGTGTTCAGGGTCAGCGGCTGGAGATCCGTGCCGTCCCCTCCATGCGCCGCTCGCGCTTGCCTTCTCTGTCCGTCTCCCGTACTAAAGTGGATGGGGTTCGCGGTTACCTTAAGGGAGCGTCTCCCTGTGCCAGGCCTGCAGCGCTTTTCCCCTTCCTTTTTCTTGCCCCCTCTCCTCCTTTCCTGCTTTCCCTTCTCTCCCTGTGTCCAGGAGGCCTCCAAGGTACCGCTCCAGGTCTCCTCTGAGTCCCCATGACAGGTGCCTTCCTCTCCCCAGTCTGCCCCGAACGCTACACAATCCGTGATTTCTTGTGCCTTCTTGCCACGCTGCACTCTGGGTACCTCCAGTCTAAGGGCCCTACTTGTTTGAATCCTTCATTCACAGTACCTGGTCCAGGTTAAGTCACCAAGAAATGTTTACGTTTTTGATTTTTAGGAAATGAAGGGAGCCCACCTAAATTTAAAAACGGAAACAATTCAATTATTTTGAGTCCGCAGTGGACAGGAGATCACAAGATGGTGTATGATTTACTGCTAAGTGAATAGTAAGGAAGAAAAAAGCTGTGATTAGGCATTATTAAGGCGTTTGGAAGATGAAAAGTTTTCAGATTTTTCTAAGAAAGTAGTCATTGAGCTGATAGTGTAGGCTTCAGGGGGTGACAATTAGGTAAAGGAGGGACTGGAAAACTGCAAATGGGATGTGAGCAGCAGTGGGGGTATCCTCGTTTCCAAAATGAGGCCAGTAAGCTCCAACAGCTTGTTCAAGGCCACTTGGCTGTTACTGAGTGGTGGTGAAAATTGAGATGTGAGCCCCAAACTCTGACTCCAAAAATCAGTATTCTGGTATGCTAAGGTAAAAGCCCCCGAACTAGGATAAATGTGTTAGAAATCAGGAAGAAACAGGCCAATGATGTTTAAAGAGAAAAACCTAATTGATGAAATGGTGTTAGACAGTGAGCTGTACAATATAATAGAAATGCTTTCCGACCGGGAGATTGGTGGCACCAGTCAGGGCTCCAAGAATACTCATTAATAAGCACCCAGAAATTCCCCAATAGTATATCCCTTCTCGCAAATAAATTTATTAGTTCATAGTATCTTTAGAACTCCTTGATGTGGTTCTTTCCCTGGACCACTTTGCTTAAAGTAACTATCATTATTCAATTTCAAATTACTGATATTTTTATAACCTATAAAACATGTCTCTGAAACCCAGACACATACATTTGTATATGTTTGTTCCCTTTGTACTTGGACAAACAATTCATCTAAATAATTTTGCTGATTATGCGAGTACTATAGGAGTCTTACATATCTTAATCTCCATTGAAGTATGTTAAATTCTTACTAGGAATGGGCTTTAATCATCAAAGTTAGACGCTGTTGATTTTACATTTGATTTTAATATATGTGGTTATGTTACAGGGGGTATCTGGCTTCTGGTTAACCCAAATAGGAACAAATTAATTTTAATAGTCATACTCTGAGAATAAGGAGCCACCTTTTTAAAAAGTGAGCTTTGTGAATAGATGGATGGATGTTGTTTTCTAGCATTTCGTCTTACTTTTCAAAACTAGAAAAGTGTGTTTAAAGACTGGTTTTGTTTTTTAAAGAATGTTAAAAGTGCGAGATTCTCATCTAGATGATAGAAGTGGTGGAAGAACACGCAGGAATGTTGGTTACATATTGCCAACTTATTTCCAGTCTTCCCTGCTTCTAAAATGCTAAAGAGGTACCTTTTTTTAGGATGGTGAAAGTAAATGATAGTTTCAATAGCTTTGTCCACTCTCCCAGAATAGGTTAATTTATTGTTGTTTGCTCCCTTAGGCCACTCTGGTTCCTTTTTCCATGGTATTCCTCATACTCTGACCACCTAGTTTAGTATCTGTGTTCACAAGACAGTGTCAGGCTGTGGGAGACCCAAATTGTGTTTGTCTTGTCTGTGCCTTGCTCCCCATATGGTAAATCACTGTGCGTTGACTAACTTGGGTCTTGAAGTCATCCTTAAGTTACCTGTCTCTTACTTGAATTGCTCTCTTTCTACCTGTTTGCCCCTTCTGGATTCTTTGGCAGACTCATCCTCCTCTTCTTGGCCAGCAATGGGCTTCCTCGAAATTTGGTTTTAGAACTTCTCACTCTGCACTTTTCTCCCCAAGGTAATTACATGCCATACGAGCACATAGATCTGTTTTCACCCATGTCCTGTGGATGTCAGTGAGCTGGCATGCCTGCAGGAGAGGGTCCAAGAAGATGTCTAGGGAGTGTGGCATCTGGGTAGCAAGGAATAGACTTTCTTCATAAAGGCCAGATAGCAAGCATTTAAGCTTGGTGGACCAATGTGGTCTCTTTCAGCTAGTTTTCCCTTCCCTTCTCCTTTTTGTAAAGCTCATTGTTTTTTTCTAATGACCCTCTAAAGCTATAGAGCTCATTTTTAACTTACGGTCCCGTAGGACAGTCGGCTGGATTTCATCCTCCCCTTGGTGGGCTGTTCTTTGCCTGGCCACCCCTGGAAGGAAACTCTGTAGGCATTATAAAGAGAATCTCAGAAACCCCACAGCCGGCATCTCCCGGTGCTTTGTGTTCCTGTCTTGCAACTGAGAGCGCTAGGAACCTAGCGTTGGTCCTTCCTAACTAATGTCTTGCCAATCTCTTGATTTTACTTCCTCAGTACCTCTAGTATCAATCCCTATTTATACTGCTGTCTTCTAGTCCAAGCATCTGTCACCTGAGCAGTAACCTCCTGACTGAGTTCCCCACATGCACCTGTCTATACCTGTCCCTGCTGCATCCGTCTTCACCCAGCGTGGTCCTCTAGCATCTCGCCACCGCACCATCTGACGTCTTCATGCTCCTCCATGTTCTTAGCCCCGGCAGAGTCCTCAAAGTCCCTCTTCACCTTGTGGTGACAGTTCTCCAGCCTCCTTGCAGTCACCGTTCCCGCTCTCCTCCTCTGCTCCTAGGCTCTTAGATGTTACTGTGCTCCCACCAGTCTCGAGTCATGGAGTCGCCTTCCCTCAGCCCCCTGCTGTTGCCTTCTGCACATCACCTTCGCCGCTCACTGCTGTCCAAAGCCCAGTCTGGTCAGTGCCGTTCTCAGATGAGCAAACAACTCAGCGGATAAAACAGAAGGAACCTGTTGCCTGAGGCGCCTGTGTTCTGGTGGACTTGTCCCTGCACCCTTAACTCGGGTCTGAGGATCATGCTCTCACAGGGCCAGGCCCCTCCTCCGTGCAGAGATTTCATTCGTCCTTCTCATGTGTTTGCTGATCATTTGACCAATGCTCGTTTCTCACTGTGAGCTGTAGAGTCCGTGACTCCACGACAGGAGGGACTCGTGACCCCGTGCTGGTTCCTCTACCAGTAAGCAATGTGCCTAGCACATTAACAGTTGTTCAGTAGATCATTATTGTATTAATGTCTGAATAAATTGACTAAAAAATTGTGGTCTTTCAAGTTTCATCTTCAGGATTATGTAACTTGAACCTGTGTTTCTGTGTGTGCTTCATTTTTGTGCAAATACACATATATTAAATCTTGCTCAAAAAAATCTTGCTCAAGTCTTTTTTATTTAAGCTTTGGGATAAATAATCATAATTTGGGATCATGTTAAACATGTTACCAAATTTTCTACTTTCTTCAAATTAAAAATTAGAATTTGTTGAATATCCCCTTTAGAAAGTTGTTGCTGTTACGTTGTAGCTGAGGAACCCAACAAAATTATTTTAGGTTGTCCCAACTACAAAAATTCATCTATCACTTCAGGAATCTGTTACTTTTAAGAGTAAAATAAGAAATGGTACTGTTAAAATCCGATATAGATACAGAAATAATTTCCATCTTAAGAAATTGACCTACTTTGTTGCCATTAATATCTTTTAAACAAATAAGGAAACCTAAAGTCTTCAAAGTGATTAGTAATATAGCCAGGAGTAAAATAATGCAAATTATGAATAGCTATTGGTGCCTGATCAATTAAATCATATTGGTAAATCAGTTTCTAGACAGTTATTTTTGTGTATGGATATTATATAATCTCGAATCCCAGCCTTTGTGTATGAAAGTCATAAACTGTGCTGAAATGTCCTGTATTACTAAAATGTGTGTCTTATACTAAACTTTGTAATTTCACCAGGCGATTCTGGACAAGGACTGAGGAGATGGATCAAGGCAGTTTTAAATCAAGACTTAACATTCCAACACATAAAAGTCATCTATCCAACCGCTCCTCCCAGGTACGCAGCAATTATCTCACTTCTCAGCCTAACTCTAAGGTGTAAATACATAGAGATGTGTCAGTTAGATGTTCTTTTAGTTTAATTCTATATTTAAGATATTGTAAGTCAGGGTCTTCTTTTTCCATGTGTTCTTTATTTGGGGCTAAGTTCTGTGAGGTGAATAACTTCCTCCTGTAAGCGTTGCCTACATCTTGCACCTCTTCCAAGCCTTTTTATCCTCATTCGCCCAGAAGAAACTTGATAAATTCAACAAGTATAATCTCTCTAATAACTTGGGTAAGCCAAGCTTTCATAATCACTGGAAAAGGATTTTATGACATTCTTTCCACATTTAAAAGGGTTGTTTAGAAATAATGCTTGTTGAATCCATAAAACAATAGAAATACAGAATTGACTACTTTAATATGTATTTAAATTATATAATCTGTAGAAATGTTTAACAAAATTCACAATACTACCACTTGGATAGCAGTGTGTGTGTGTGTGTGTGTGTGTGTGTGTGTGTGTGCCGGAATTGAACTCAGGGCCTTGTGCTTGCTATGCAAGTACTCTAACCACTAAGCTAAATCTCCAGCCCCTAGGGTTTTTTTAATTGAAAATTTTATTGTAGGAAAGAGACAAAGCTAGTTGTCTCACAGGCAATATCTGCAAGAGACAAAGAAGTTGGTGACTCCTCGCAGAATGCTGGCTCCTCTAGAGACGGGGAAGCCATCACTGGTACACTTTTGGAGTCAGAAATTGATTTTTATAAATACTAAATTAGCATCCACATAGCCTTTTATTCTGAACATATGCTTTAAACTGGGGCTTGCAGATATTCTTGTCTAAGCACAATAATGTGCTGAACTGTGCAACCCAGTCTGACTTCTCATTATCTGTTCTTGGTTTATTTTTATTAAGTACACCATGTGCTTACGCAGATGCTTTGCTTTCTTGTTGCATTAACTCAGGATTAGAGAGAAAAAGACCCAAGACTTCAAGGGTCTTTTTGTATTCATTAGTAGGAATTTACTTACCTAGTTGATAGAATCAAAAGGGGTAAAGCCAGAAATGACAAGGTAAGGTGGAGGAGTCAAAACAGTTACTGTTTTAATATAGTTGAGAGTGTAGAAATTTGATAGTGCAGGTAAAAAATCTCGTTAGCCGGCAAGCTACTCTGTGCTGCTAACAGGATTCCTACATCGTACACCTTGTTTAACTCTCTTCCCAGCAGCTTCTGAGACAGGCGTGAGGAAGATACGTGCCTTCTGCAGGCCTGAGTTGGGTTTTCCCTGAACCCAGGCATTTACCCAGAGCTATATCCCTAGTACATTTTTTATTTTTGGTGAGATAGGGTCTCGCTGAGTCCAGAGGTGCCCAGACTGGGCTCAAGCCTTTGGCCTCGGAGTGCTGGCCCTCTCTCACTTTCTGATGTACTTGTTAGTTAGAACGAATGCATTTTAACCACCTTCTTAAAAGTGCACCAAATTTTCCTCTACTGACATTTTGCTGCACGCCTTCTTACACTGTCCGAGTTTGCAGCCCTGTATCTCTCTCCTATTCTGTCTTTCACTGTCTGTGAATCCCTACAGTTTCCTTTCTCTGACAAAGCATGTTAATCCTACCACCCGCTGTGTCCTGTAGGTATCTCTTACCTGGCTTTTTCAGTTCTCCCACGGGTGCCGTTTAATTGGTATGTGGGGTTCTACCGCCTATTGCTTACCTCATTTTGGGCTAGGCTGGACCTAGTCTCATGTCCTTGAAGTGATGCTTAGTGTTATGTAACTTTTCTCAAGCCAGGTGTTTATGGAAATGAATGCAGGTGGAAAGGCAAAGCAAGTGAAGCTTTTTATTAGGGAAGGCACATAATGCCACACACGTTTCAGGACAGGTCATGATAACTACTCTTGCTAGCATTGTTTCAGAGTTGCGTTTTTTCCCTAGGCATCTGAGCATTTTCCATTTTTAATTTATAGTCCATCTTTTGTATGCATATTGGTAGCTCATTTTACTTTTAATATCTGTTTCTCTAATACTAATTGTGGAGGACTTGGATGAGGAATGCATGGTGAAATTGCAAGACAAAAGCACATAGGCTCCACGAGGAGTGAATGGTTGATATGTGGGGCAAAAACACAAGAATTATTAAACTGTGAGGCGAAAAGCACACAGGCTCTGTGAGGAGTGAATGGCGATGTGAAAATCGGATGGTTAAATAACAAGGAGCTTAGATTAGTCAAGCATGTTGTATCTAGCCTTTGTCCTTCCCCCTTTCCCAAGAAAAACTACCTAACCTCGAAACAGCTCCTGGCCCAAACTGCTTTCCTCCTGCTTTTTTCTCTTATGCTGATATTCTAAAGCAGAGTCAGAGCGTTGTCAGCTTTCAGGCTTTTTTCTCCTGAGGGTCTCCCAAATGCTGGGGGCTGTCAGGTAAAAACAGTTCCTGTGGGTCCCTTGGTAATTGAGCTAAGTCTCATCCCGGAGTAATCAAGTAATCTTTTTCATCCTCTATACCGCCGGCTGTTGCACTCTGGACCAACTAACGTAGTTAACACTTGTGTATGTTTATTTAGCCTTTGAATATCCTCACAAGACACACCCATTCAGATTGTTTGCCAGTGCTTTCATGTGGTTGTCTCTATCTTACTGCTTCATCAGAGCTCTGCATTTTTTCTTTTGATACAATTTGTTGTTTTTAGATATATGAATCCAGAGATATCTTCTTTCTATCCGGAGTTTCACTATCTTAATAATATCTCATGGATATAAATCTTAATGTTCTTTAAAATAAAACTTACAGTGATAAACAAAAGCATGGCGTGTATAGTTCAGTGAGTATTGATAAATGTGTGCACCTCTTAAGCTCAATTAAGACTGAGACTGTTCACATCCCCCCAGAGTTTTCCTTGACCTCTTTGTAGTTGGTTCCAATATCCAGTAGGATGTAGGCTGCGACTGTTCTGATTTCTAACACTATAGCGTAGTTTTGATTGTTCTTTTCATTTCGGTTAAATCCTTTAACCCTTACGTCTGGCTTATTTCTCTAGGCCTAGTGTTTTTGAGTTTTACTTATATATGTCTATCAAAAGTTCCTTTTGTAAATTCTAACTAGATGGTATACTAGACAAATAGACCACAGTTGGTTTCTGTTCTATTGCTGGTAGACATCTGGATTTTTTCTAGTTTTTGGATCAAATGGACAGTGATGCTGTAAATATTCTTGTACAGCTCCTTTGTGTGAAAACACTTTCATGGATTCCTCTCAAGACCCTATTCTGTTCATTTTCCTGTTTATCTAATCTTATGCCAGTATAAGACTGTTTTGATTATTATAGCTTTATAGAACACTTTCGTATCAAGTGGTATAAATGTTGATCATTCTAGGTTCTTTTCATTACATGTAAATTTTTAAATCTGCTTCTCAATTTTACAAAACATCTGTTTGGGTTTTATTAAAATTACATGAATCTCAATTTTAATTTGGAGAAAATTGATATCTTCCGTGCGATAAGAAGACCTATTTATTTAGGTCTTTATTAGTTTTCCTTAGTGGTTTCGGAGTTTTCAATATAGAAGACTTGCTAAATTTATTCACAGATATTTTAATTTTCTCATGCTATTTTAAATACTTTCTAATTATTTGTTAGTGTGTAGATGCAAGTTTTATGTTAGTTTCTTGTGCTTGTACCCTACTCCCTTCCTAAATTCATATATTGTTTCTAGTAGTTGTGTAGGAATATCTCATGATTTTTTTGTGTAGACAGCTTTATTATCTGTGAATAAAGGCACAGTGCTGTTTCCTTTCTAGTTTTTGTGCTCTTTATTTCCTGCCTTGTCTTCTTGCACTTGTTTGAGCTTCTAGTAATGTGTTGAGTAAAAGGAGCAACTCCTTGGAATATTAGAAGGGAAGCATTTAGTATGTCACCATTAAGTACGATGTTATAGGATTTTACTGTAGGTACTTTTCATTTCATTCTTTGCCTAATTAACTGAGAGTTTTCTTTGTGAGTCTGACTTTGCTGTGCCCCTTGAGATGACCATGGTTTTTATCTTTCAGTTTGTTAACACGGGGAACTACCTTGACAGATTTGCAAATGTTAAAGCGTATTCCTGGGATGAACCTCCCTTGTTCACAATGTATTATCCTTTTTACATATAGCTGAATTGATATGCTGCTATTTTGTCAAAGGATTTTGTGTTGCTCGTGAGAAGTGCGGTACTGTTAATTTTCTTTTAATGTCTTCATAACATTTTGTCTTTGGGGTTATAGTGGCTCCTTAAAATGTGTTAGGAAATATTTCTGTTTTCTGAGTTAGTTTGTGTTTCTTCGTCCTTAAATATTTGATAAAATTTACTGGTGAAATCATCTGGACATGAGTTTTTTTGTATGAAGGTTTTGGTAATAAATTCAGTTTCTTTCATAGAACCAAGGTATTCAGATTTTCTGTTTGGGGGGGTCAATGTTACTAATTTCTGTTTCTCACGGAATTTTTATCTTTTATCTAATTTATCAAATTAAATGACAGTTTTTCATGACATTACCTGTTAATGCTTTTATGGTTTATGTCAATATCTTTTACTTCAGTTCTGAGAGTAATACTTTATATCTTTTCTCTTTTCTTTCCATGGTCCATCTTGCCAGGGAATTTTCAATTTTGTTAATCTTTAGATAGGACCAACTTGGTCTCTATTATTTCCACTCCTTGGCCTTTTGGTTCATTTATATCTACTTTTAAATTTCATACTTCTGCCTTTGTATGCCAAAGCTATACATTTCTCTGTAATCACTATATTAGCGAAGGCTCACTTTTTTTCTGTGTCGTTATTTATATATTAAAATTCATGTTCCTAATATTCTTATATGACAAACAACCCCAAATGACAAAAAACTACTGTCACAAGTTTTGTAGACTAGGTGACTTGACTGTGTTCTGAGGTTTCTAGGCCTCTGCTGGGAAAACTTGAAGGCTGGTGTGACTCAGGCATGACCTGACCACGGGGACTGGAACCTCCCCGGGCTCACACATGTCTGGCAGCTGGTGTGGGAGTTCTCTGGGACATTCCTTCAGTCTTACTTCTGTAATACCTACGTGAATCTTCCCCATACGGTGTTGGGCTTCCTGCTGCTTTGGCAACTGAGTTCCAAGAGCACATGGCCTCAGAGAGCCAAGAGGAAGCTATATTGCCTCTAAGAACCTAGTCTAGCAGTTCTAAGTCCTATTGCTTTGTTAGTTAATGAGATTGTTCAGATTCAAGGGACAAGGACACTTCCACCCAAGACCTCTGCCTTTGTGAAGTATCAGAGGCCCAGGGTCTGAACGGCTTGTGGAATTATGCTTCTGACCATAGGTTATTGTGGGGCACTTGGCCGAGAAGTGAATGGTTAATTATACTGTGGGACAAAAGTGCGTAGGCTCTATGAGGAGTGAATGGTTAAAATGCAGGCAAGAGCAAACAAATAATTAAGCTGCCCGCAAAAAGCACACAGACTCTGTGAGGAGTGAACGGTTAAACTACAAGGCAAGAGCACACAGGCTGTGTGAGCACCGAATGGTTGAACAGGAAGCTTAGATTAGTGAAACACATTGTGTCTGGCCATGTCCTTCCCCTTTACCGAGAAAAACCTCCCTAGCCTTGAGACAACTCCTGGCCCAAACTGCTTTTCTCCTGCTTTTTTCTCTTACACTGATATTCTAAATAAAAGCCAGAGAGTTCTCAGCTTTAGGGCTTTTTTATCTCCTGAGAGTCTCCCAAATCCTGGACAGTGTCAGGTGAAAATAGCCCCTGTGGGCCTGTCGGTGACTGAACTAAGTTTGGTCCCTGAGTAATCTTTTTCGTCCTCCGCATTGCCCACGGTCAGACACGGCAACGGGTTATTTGGGAGTATGCTTCCAAATGTTAACTTCCAAATGTTTAGGGCTTTCTATATATCTTTATTGGATTGATTTCTAATTTCATTCCATGATTGTTTTGATTACATTGTTAATTACCACTTTGGTTATAAGTAGTCTTTTTCCTCAGCTATATTTAGTAGATGTTTTTAATCAGCTAAGTAGGAACATATTAAGTAAAAAAATCAGTTGCTTTGCGGTATTAATTAAAATGGAAAATAGAGTGTATTTTTTCATTATGTTAATTTGGGCTCTGTAATTGTAGTACCTAATAAAGATTTTTATTTCTGAGACATATTTTGGCCATATTTACAGTTAGTTTGGGTTTACTATTAGAACTTCCATTTTTTTAAAAGATTACAATTGTTTTAACAAGCCAGTCATCATTTATATGATGATATAATATCTTGGTGTTTTGAAAAATTCTAAAACTAGTAAGATTTGTGTAGTGCCCCCTTTTTAACTCACATTTTTCACATAAAATGCATGTTTAATTAAATATGTGCTATAAGCTAGACCTAGGCACTTTTAACTTAAACACAGTAAACAGTGGATTTGCCTTCACTCTCTCATTTAGGATTCTTATCTCCAGCACATCCAGGAGAGTCCATCTCCTGGCGCCAGCAGATCTGGACCAGGAATTCTACTAAAAACAGCTATTTTGAAGAAATAGTTTACTTCTTTGCTTAGTCTTTTAGCTAACACATTTAAGTGCCTATTAAGAGGTAAAAACCTGAGGGGAGTGGAAATTTTTTTAAAGCAACAAAAGAAAAATTTGACCATTTTGTAGAAGTTTCAGGGAGGCTTTTACCATAGCTGAAGCCAAAAGATATTCAAAGCACAAATAAAACAACTCTAGACATTATCCTCTTTCTGGCTGACACAGATCATTCCTAGGTAACAAACAGGGATCCCTGATTGACATTCATCCTTCAGCAAAGCTCATGTACCATCTAGTATATGTGCAGTGTGATCAAAAAAATATGGTGTCTTTAAATCTAAAACAACTTATTATAGTAAAACACGCATTGCCATTAATCCCTCTCAGAATTCGCACCTTGCTTCAAACACACTTATCCCTGGTTCTTGCCACTTTCTGAAGCAGTTCTGAAGTCCTTTTTCCTGAGTGTCTTTATTCTGACTGTTGTGGCTTCCTCAATGTCCTGAATTGATTCAAAATGTTTACCTTTTATGGGCGTGCTGACTTTGGGGAAAGAGTTAGAAGTTGCACAGTGACAGATCTGGTGAGCAGGGCAGATGAGGACACACTGAAATGTTCTTATTTCACAGAAATGACTGTAATGTTTTGGATTGATTCAGCAGCCGAGGCGGCACCGACTGAAGACATTCATGAAGGAGTAGGGGTTCATAGCAGTGAGTTTTTTGTTTTGGGGGGTCTTTTACTGTAATGCTTTTTTCTTTTTAATTTTAAAACATTTACCGTATTTTTCAGTCATACCAAGTGTGTCTGGTTTTGTTCTCACCTATGGAAAAGATATAAAATAAGAAGTCAGTTAAACATGATTTCCAATAATGACAGATGGCATCAGGATAGGTAGGCAGAGCAGAGGGGCAGGGAGTCTGCATGTGCCGCAGGGCTGGGGGTGGATATCACAGGGCGCGTGTCACAGGAGCTGTCTTGGGAAGGTGACGTTGGACCTGTGGGCTCCCACTGTGCGGAAAGGTGGCAGAGAGCACTGCAGGCAGAGAACTCAGATGCTAAGCCCTGTGTCAATGATGAGCAGGTCTTTGGAATAAAGTTATGAGGCAAGTGACCTGGAGCCCACGTGCCCAGGGAAGTCGATGGAGTCAGGACAGAGAGGAAGAGGAGCCATGCTGTTATCTTAAAGGTTATAGATGACCATGTGGTTCTATGACTTTAGGAAAGCAAAGATCCAAACAAAAGTAGGTATTGAACTGGATATCTTTTTATTTTTAGAAAATCTTGGACATTTTATTCTAGCTTAATATTTTACTCATGTGTAATGGGTTGATTGATTGATTGATTTAGGAGCCACACAGATGTTCTTCACCAAACATATTTATTTATTGTGGTAATGTCTGAGCAGTTTTATACTAGCTAATAAAGTGATTTATTTGAGGAAGAAGGTGAATGAGTATAACATATGTGCCAGTTTTTTTTTTAAAAACAATCTTTTATGCTTTATTTAAAGGTTATTCTAACATCTTAGGAGACTTATGCATGCTTGATTATGTTTTCTTAGCAAAATAGTTCTAAAGTATTCTTTGTCTCATTAAATTTTCCTAATTATTTCCTTTGAACAGAAATTTTTAATTTTCCTGGAGAAGTGAGTGAACTAAAAACTACTACATTAGTCAAATACTTACACTGAGATTCTACTTCTCCAGAGCATCTATCTCTAATTAATTAAAGAAGGCACTGTCAGAAGGGAAAAAGTTAAGTGAATGTCATTTTTTTCCCATTAATGGCTCAGTTCCCAGAATGACTCACTTTTTAGCCTATGATATCATCCTTATTTAAGTGCTTAGACAGACAAATAAACACTTAGAGAAAGAGCAGTGCAAAATGGAATGGGAAGTAGAAATAATTCAAGAGGGTAACAATCTAATGTGAACCTTAGCATGCCAGTGTGTTCAGTTTTGGTTTAGAACTTCACTGTGATTTCAATGAAAATTTGAATACAATCTGGGACTTGATTGGGTCTGATAATGACTCTGGAAAGAGTCTGCTTTGATTTTCAGAGTGTTTAAGAGAGTTGCCTTGAAGTTTCCTGGGAGAAGGCTTGAATGCTTTCTACCTTCTGTTTCTTTCCAATTCCAACTCCTCTATTTCCTCGGAGCTGATCAGCCTCTGGGGTCAGAAGGTATAAGGGAATTGGGGAGGATTTGGGCTCTTCAGAGCCCTAGCAGAGAGCTGGTGCAGGATTTTATCTTCTCCACACACATGAGAGCTTAGATGGAGACCACAAACCCAGAGAGCTCTGTCTGCAAGCTCTGCCCTCCTCTCAGGTTTTGGTCCTTAAATGTTAATTATCCAACAATAATAAAACATTAATTAGAGTTCCAAAAGGATTTTTTTTAAAGAGTATTTTTTGGAAGTATTTTAAAGGTTACTTTACCTGGGTGCAGTGGTATACACCTATAATCCCAGTTACGCAAGAGGTTGAAGCAGAAACATTGCAAGTTCAAATCCAGCCTGGGCTTGTTAGTGAGACCTTGTCTCAAAATTAAAAAATGAAAAGGGCTGGAGATGTAACTCAGTGGTAGAGCACTTGCCTCAGAAGTGGAAGGCCCTGGGTTTTATCACCAGCACCGCCAAATAAATGAACGAATAAATGAATGAATGTTTGCTGAATGTTCTGGTTAATTTCTTGGGTAGATGTTCCAATTTCAGTATATGTGCTGCCAAAGCAAGCACGATTCTTGGGTAAATGATGAAGAACAATAAGTACCTAACAATAGGCAGAACAAGGATGAAAAACACATTATCGATGGTAGAAGAGAGAGCCTTACCTCACACAACTTCAGAACAAAAGTGTCAAAACTGTGGTAATGCAGTCGGTATGACACTAATTGACAAACAGATGAGTGGAACAAAACACAGCTTTTCTCAGTCAGAGTTTTTCATCTGAATCACAGAACACAGAGTATTACTCAATTTTCTCAAGAGCAGCCTGGTCTAGCAACACAAGATGTACTGGAGGGAAGTCAAGTCTATTACACACAGTGTATGTCTTAGGTATTAGAGTTAATTCTCTCATAGAACCCAGGCAGAGAGGCCAGATCATGCAGAATGAATCTAACCCCTTGGCAGAGGACTGGTCTCACCTGTGAGAAGGGCAGGTAGACGGATGAGTGTCTCCTTCCTCAAGCATGGTTGTCTGTCCAAGTAGAACATGATGAATTTGAATCCTTATGTCACTCCATGTGAAATAAATTCTCCCAAAGTGTAAGACTTAAAATTTCAAGCAGAAAACTTAGAAGAGTATTTGGGATTCTATATGCAAAAATCAATGGACTGGAGGAAACTTCCTAAACAAATTAAGAGAATTAAAAATTCAATTTTTGAAAAAAAAAAAAACAAAAAACCATTATTTCAAATGCAAAGTCTTATCTGGTAAAAAGGAGAACTTAAATACATTTGGAAAGGAATACTTGAGAAATAGATGACAAATATTCATCAGTAGAAGGCACAGTGCTCCTTTGCCTAAACTAATTAGGAAAAAAGTTAAAACCTCAGTAGGAAAAAAACCCAGATGATAGGATGAGTGGAGTTTTAGAGCAGCAGTGATAAGCATTGATAGAAACGCCCTGGGGGCCCAGGAAGTCCATGGGAACTGCCTGCCCAGAGGTGCGATGGGCTTCTCTGAGGAAAGGGCATGTCCTGTGTCATTGTGGAGATGGTGGTTGCATTGTCAGAAGTACTCGACTGTGTACTTAAAATGCGTAGTGTTCCTGTATGCAAGTTATACCTCCAGAAGGTTGAAGTTCCAGTCAGTGCCCTTAAATGACAATATTTTAAGGCATGTGAACACCTGTTGCTATAAATGCTGTGGACAGAGGGATATTGTCCTACCTGTGATTTTGGAAGGTGAGTTTTTACAGTTTTTACAGCAGCAGCTTTGAACCTTAAGGTAAAGATTACCATCTTTCAATCCAGCAGTCCTGTGTCGTCTTCTGTGTTCTGCAGGAATAAAAGTTCCAGTGCACAAAAACATGTATGTATACATGTGTAATGCAGCATTGTTCTTAAGGGCTGGGACCTGGGTACCAAGGAAGGCCCCTTAATAGGAAGGTGGATGATGAGGTTGTGGAGCCTCTTTATCTCAGATTGTGATATAATCACTTAAAACCAGGGGTGAGGACGGTCTGAGGTGGGAGACTTTCCCTGTGGTGGTGGTAAAGGAGAAGAGCATGGTAGACATAAGAATGGTGTATTTCATCTCTGAAAAGCAGTAGTACTCCAAAAAGTTCTTTAAGTGCAATAGAGTGTGTGTTAAAAAACTGAAGGCTGTTTTTCCAGATCACTAACGTAGTTCATCTAGTAGAGAGGATGAGAAGCATGAGGGAGAAGAGGAGAAGGATAAAGAGATGAGCAAAAAATAAGATGTATATGACAAACATCAAATTAACATAAATATGGCAATTAAAATTCATATATATATATATAATGCTCTATTTGTAAAATGTTAGCATGACTTAAGAGAAATGTTAAGTTTTTATGTACTGACTTACATGGACGTTTATATCATATATTCAGATTTTAGAAAACTTGTTGGGAAGAGCTGTTTATAACATGCTTTTATTTTCTAAATAAACAGAAAATCCCCTGGGCATGACCTTTTGTTCGAGTCAGGATACCTTCTGGCTTTCAGGTTTCTTTCAGTTTCTTGGAGACACTTTGCAAACATAATCCTCCTGACTCCTGTGCTCCTGGCAGGAGGTCTACTTCCTCTGGAGCCTGCGATGAATGGGGTTGAGGGGGTTCTTCCTGTTCCCTTCTGCACACTGGAGACTACGGCCATAAGAACTATATGTCATAGCTTGGTGGGTTTGCCTCAGTTTCACTTGGGTTTTCACTAAATAAGAAACAGGAGATCACATTCAGGTCTCACCTGGGGTCTTCTAGCCCTATGCCTTGTTTACTTCTTGTTTTCTTGTTTTGTTGTTGTTTAGCTGGACATTTCATGTTTTTCCTTTACTGATTTGGAGAATCAGAGTACACAGCTGAGTCTGAGGAGCATGCTGGTGCAGTTGGAACCCTGCATCTGTGGTCACCAGAGGGAAAGGTTACCTGTCATTGGTTTAGATTTCTCCCAGTCATGATGTGCCTTTTGCCACTGGCTGTCTCTCATGGCACTGTTACATACAAGAGAGACCCTGTTTTTCACCGTTAAGTAAGGTGCAAATGAGGAGTTGGCAAGTGATAAGCAGCACCTGCGTCAGACTCTCCCACCCTGTACCTTTGGCGAGCAAGCCTTTGGGCTCTGTGTCCTTCAAGTGCACCCTCCACCTTTATGTGCTTGCACCTTTTGTTCACCTTCCGTTTACCTTTACTGGCAGAGGACGTGGACATAGACCCACTCGACTCCACTGTAATTGATTAAAAACAGAATAACATATATATCTACATGTATTTAATATATACATAAATGAATAGTGCATTCCAGAGCATTAATGTGCGATAGAATGGATTAAAATTCACTAGTCCTTTCATGGTCCCACTTTTTAAAGATGGAAAAGTCAGTTGATGAATTAGGTTTAGTAAACATTAAATGGAATTAATATAAGTATAGGAAAGTTAAGGCAATATGCATTATATGAATTCTTTAACATAGAATTCAGAAAATTGAAATGGTTCATTCAGAACATTTGTTTTTAAAGAAACCGTTTTAGTATCATTCTTTTTTCTTTTCCTTGTTTTGTGTTCTCAACAGGCCATATACTCCCATGAAGGGCGGTATTTCCAATGTGTGGTTTGACAGGTTGAAGATCTCTAATGACTGCCCCGAGCACCTGGAATCCATCGATGTGATGTGTGAGGAGCTGACTGAGCTCATCGATGAGGAAGTCAGGAGCGGCATCAGCAAGAGCAGGATAGTGCTAGGTAGGACTTCGACATGTTGCTGCTCTGCACATCAGGTCTACATGAAACATTGCTTAGAATCTCTTGTACATCATTTGATTCATTCATACTTCTAGAGAAACTAAATATTGAGGTTTTCAGAAATACTGGACTCAGAAACAACAGCTCATGAAAGTGACTTTCTTTTTGAATAGTAGCTTATTTTGCCATTTGTAGTGGTTAAAATTTTCTTTCCAGTTAGCAGATTCTTCATTTCGCTTTTTAAAATATTTTTATTAGTGTAAGTCTCATAAGTATAAGATTAAACTACTATTGCTATGATTGAGATAGAGTACAAATCAAAACCCACAATCAGATTCGTGAAAATTAAACTCTTCTGAGTAAATATCATAAGAATAGATGATTTACGAACTCTTGGTAAATAGTTCTTCAACAAGCCCTGTTCCCAAGAGAACATAACACGGCTTTATGGAAGTTTATTCTGTTTAATACTCTGTTCTCATCATATACACAAAGTGATAAATTCTCTATTTCTCTAATACATATAAGAGTGAATGACTGTATAGAATTTGAGTGGAACAGGACATACTTGGTTGAAAGTGGCTTTTCCAAATATAACTACATAAATGTATAATAGTTGCATTTAACAACGAAATTATAAAGCAAATTAAACATGTTCTAAATAACATGAAAATATATGTTGATGTCCTAAATAGACAAGATTTGGGTAAATCAGTGCCCACACTATAAAGTTCATTTGTGTTCACCGAAATCCTGAACCGGCCATTGATTTGAAGAGGTGACATGATAGAACTTCCACTTCAGTTGATAAAAAGCAGTATGGCCTGCAGCCCAGTAGCATCAGCTTTCTGGGTCTCGGTTTCCTCTTCTGCTCTACATTTTTACATTTGATATTAGGCTTTAACTCTGCTAGGTACAAGTATGGAGCATTCTGAGAGTGCTAGGAAAAGCACAGGGAAAGAGCACCGAACACAGCCCAGGGCTTAGGAGACAAAAGGTAGAATTAAAAATGTGTAAATGTCTGGCAGATTTGATCATTCATTCTTTAGCAAATATTTTTTAACTCTCTCCACTGGGTGCCATGCAGGTGTTCAGAGGGACACAGATAAATAAGATAGCCCAAATTTCTGACAATCAGCAAGGACTCATGACGTACTTAAAATGAGAACCATGCTCCAACCAGGCTGCGATGTGTACCCGGCGTGGTCTAACCAGTAGCTCAGCAGTGGAATTGGCCAGGTGTGTTCTTAAGTTCCCAGGATCCATTACCATGCCCTGCACAGAGCACATGCCCAGGAAATCTTTCATAAATAGCATAATGAGTATCATTCCCAGTGAGTAAACTGACAATTTCAATAATTAAATATGTTAGGAATTTAGAGGAAGAAGGAGTCATAGGCATTTGGTCTATTAGAGAAGGATATAATAGAAAGGGGGCCCTGGCATTTGAGATACATAAATTACTAAAACGTTACCTACTATAGTATGGAAGTCTGGGTACAGGGAATGATATGAACAGGATGGTGGAAGTAGAGAAGATAACTTATTTTTTTGGTCTGTCTTTACATTAGTTGGTATGTCTGACTGGGAAGTACTTTGGACTGTGATGGCCTGGCCTAGGGTTGGAGAACAGGATGGTAAGACAGTGACAAAAACTAGTTCAAGTCTGAGGTCTGCCATTTCCTACCTGACCCGCCACTTAATTACTTGCACTGAATTTTTGCTACCTAATCTGTAAATAATAATGTACTATCTACTTTACTGTGGGAAATGATGCTTATGAAATATTTGCTTCATTTTAGGCTCCTAGTAAATATTTTCTTCCCCCCCTTTTATCCTATCCCTCTTTTATCCTATCCTGTGGTTTAATAATGTGCCTAATACTTAGTGAAAGAGTATTGAAGAATGTTGTTAATTTAATTAGAATTATACTTTGCAAAATAGATCTGGCCAAAACAGGTGAAAGTTGCCCATGGGGAAACAGCCATTGAATGTATCAGGACAAGGTAATGGAGCCTAAAAGTGTGGTGGCAGTAGGAAAAGAAGAGATTAGGAAGAGAAGTTGCTTTAAAATAAAAATACCGAATCTTCCTCAGTGAAAACTGCAGAAGGCACACTGATTAGTTCTCCTATGGGACGTGTATTAAAGGGGTATCACCTCAGATGGAACCACTGTCTCACCCACACACCCCAGGATCAGCACTTTATCCACTTCGTCTTTGACTACCAAAGAGTCAGTGGGTTTTCTTACAGCCAGAGAGCCAGGAAAAATTTTGAATCTAGGTCTACTTCATTTCAGAGCCCTGATTTTTTCATTAAACCAAATCTTTGTAAGATTCCCAATACCCATTGTCAAGTTCCTTTGAAAAAAATGTGTACGTTGGATACATCCACTGCCTGTGTTAGAGTGTCCTTCTTACTACCTCTGTGTTGAATAATACACTCTTGGAAAAATTTTGGAAAAATAAGTAAACAAGAAGTGGTAACTAATTTTAGTATACTACTTTTATTTTAATTCTGTTATAGTTTGACACTAAAGACTTTTTTTTTAGTCAAATCTATTAGCCTTTTCATTTATTTATTCAAAGAGCCTCTAATTCTAAAGAAGTTTTTTCCATCTCTAGAACTTGGATGAATATTCAAGTGGATTTTCTACTGGTTTTTCTAAAGGTGTGTTTCTTTTCTTCGTTATTCATTTAATTGCTTGATTCATTTGGATTTTTTTTCTTCCATATAATGAAAGATTTTAATTATTTTCTGAACTACCAAGAGAAATTTGTGAGAAGATAGTCTTATGTATAATAATAAACCAATCAGTAATGTAATCAGTTTTTAATCAAGGCTTCATTAGACTTATGGAAAAATAATCTTTTTGTAAGAGTTACAGACTGTTATAAAATTATAAAATTCAAAATGTTTTATGAAGTCATATAGCATTGTGTATAAATACTGTAGAATCTAAAACTGGGATAGGGAAACGTGTTTCTTTAGAATTTGTGCGATGAGTCAATTAATTTCTACACTGCCCCTTTCCAAGCTTGAGATGTAGAAGGAGACAGCAGAAGTGCAGGTATACTCTTTAATGTCCTTTGCTTACTGTATAGGTAGGTGTTTGAAGACAGTGAAAATAAATCTGCAGTAACAATTCTATGAAGTCACACATGTGCTGTAGAATATGCATATTCTTGTGTTCCTGTGCTACAAAAATTAATTTTGTTGCCCTCTTTTTTGTATGTTGGGTTCTTCATGAATATTAGCTCTTGATGCACAGAACAAATACAGAATGCTGTATAAATCCCATGGGGTTTTTGCTCTGGTTGTTTTTAGTTTTACTGATCTAGCTGAACCTCTTATATATTTGAAAATGTGACAGAGGAGGCAATAGCATCACTATTTACAAGTAGATCTATCTACATCCCCTGAATTGTGTGCATCCTTGCAAACACAGCAGCACAGCCAGCAGCAGGCGATGGAGTTAAAACGTGGGCTTCGGCCTGGGCTGCTGGCCACTGGCCCTGACTCCTCACTCACACATGCCCTGGTCTCTGCAGCCTCTGGGTCTCGGATGATGAGAATCCCTGCATTGGGAGTTTTGATAATTCACTCTGTTCATTTATGATAAATGGTCTACTTAGAAATGTATCTGGTGTTTAATGTTGTAAAAGCTCTCTTGCCATCACTGCATCCTCTCCATACCACCCCATTATGGTGACCAGGTGGCAACAAGGCCACCCTGGAACAGCGCCACCTCTTGGAGACCCGGGGTGGCTCACTCTGCCGCCTGGATGCATGCTTTTCTTCTCCATGTGTGCATATGAGCTGCGCCTCTCTGTTTTTTACTACTCATGTTGTATTTGAACAGTACTGTGCTACTGCACAGTAATTCTCTACAGATTTTTATACTGAATTGTACATTTTAAGTTCTTAGGTACGATGTAAGCACTCTTCATAACATTGTGATAAAGGAGGGATTCTGTGGGAAAGCTAAGGAAAATTGCATTTGAGATTCCAGCTTATATTAAATGCACACACACACACACACACAAACATACACACACACACACCCCCATATGAGGAGTAAAGTTATGTGTTTTAAAAAATTAACTGTAACGGGAAAAAATTTAAAAGTACAAGGTCGAAAAGGGAAATCGAAGGTAATAGATATAAAAATTGTCAACTTTATTCCTTTTGCTTACTGTCTGATCAAAGCTCTGATTTAAGATCAGACATTATGTGCTTACGGGACCTTGTCTCTGAGATTATGATTGCGACCTGCGAAACTCTGGAGAAAACTGTTCTCTATATTTGATGCAGGTGGGAGCCCATTTTTCCTTTGGGGTTTTATTTTGATTAGTACTGTTCTGTAAAACTCAGTTTTAGAAACATTCTTTGTATCATGTATGATCTTCTACCTTTTCTGGGCATTCTAGATCACTTGGTCCCGTGGAAATGATCCTAAATTTTATATCCAAATTGTTAATAAAAATTTAAGTTCTGGAGTGCCAAGAAACCTCTCTGAGAAAGTTTAGTTTAACGAAGTGGATATCAAAGCTGTGTTCTAACATCGTGCACACGTTGTTGCAGAAGTGTGTGGAAGGTGTAACGAGCAGGTACTGCGAGGATAGGGTGAGTAGGGCTTTCTGGGAGCAGCTTTGGGAAAGAGTGACCCTCCCACCAAGTCTTCAAGGAAGACTGATAAATGAGAAGCAAGCGAGGAAGAGTCACACATTCCTGTAATCCCAGCACTCTGAGAGGCCAAAGCAAATGGGTTAACAGTGCCTGGGTAATTCAGTGATTTAAGGAGAATGTGTCTCAAAAGGCCTCGGGATGGAGCTCAGTGATAGAGCGCCCTGGGTCCCATCCCCAGGACTGCAATCAATCAGTCATAAAGTAAAATGAGATAAAGAGTGACGCACATTCCTAATAGATAACAAGGAGCAGGCCAGATTCTCCAGGAAGCGGTAGCGCGGTATGTGTATACCCCAGCTCACTGGACATGGATGGAGCAGGGATGAGGGGCCAGAAGGCACACTGTGCGGCCCTGAGTGGCCTGCTGGTGAGGGAACGGCAAGGACGCAAGCCCAGGAGCTGCAGAAGAACAAGGACAGACTGGGCTGGCACAGGCCCTTTTGTAGGATTTGGAGAATACAGGAATGAGTAAGATTATAACTAAGAAAATTATAGTTGACAACAGAGTTCAGCATGAGTATTGTTTGTTTTCTAAGTTTTGTGCAAAGGCTCTGCATTGCTTTCGTAATAGAAAAAAATTCATAAACTTTTGTTAGGGTAAGAAGAATTGGGCAAAAGTTTCACTTCCTGTCTCTTATCTGATACATAGAAAATGTTCAAGAAAGGATGTTTCTTGGAGATCTTCATGAGTCATCACTCTACCTTAAAAGTATAAGAAAATGTTTATTGGTTTAGTTTTGTGTGTTTATACTTCACATTGTTCTATAGAGTTTATGTTAAAATTTAGGAAAAACATGCATTAAAATAGTGACTTTTAAATTACTCTGTAAGAGATGGCAATGAGGTCAATGTCAGAACCAGGATTAAAATCATGTATTATAAGAAAACTATTAGTAATAATAGATTATCCTATCTTCTCTGGCTTTATTAACATTTTTTAAATAAGAGCAAACAATTTATTTGAAGTTGGGAAAGGGGAAGAGAGAGAGAACAGACATGGTGGACAGCTACTCTGGATGAACAGGGCATATTCGAAACTGAACAACTCTTTATTAACATTTTGAACATGTGCAGCGTACAGGTATAAAAATGTGTCATAGTGAGTACATTCTCTCTCTGATGAAGTCTGTCTTGAAACTTCATTTCCTTCTAGTATTTTTCTGTATAATGCAAAGAACCAGAATGAAGACAGGGAAAGGTGTGTAATCTTCCCTTGTGTATTAGTGCTTATAAAGCATGAAAGACATAGTACTCTTAGTTAACATTTATATTACACTTGACAGTTATTAAATTGCCATTATAGATCCCAGTGTTTTATATCTATATACTGTATAAATTAGGAAGTCATTTTCATACTGAGAACATTGCAGCAGGTAAAATAGGTTATAATTATTTTCCTTTCAGAGATAAAGAAACTAACATTCAAAGAGATTTCTGACTGATACAGAGTTGGGCCTAGAACCCAGGTCCCTTGGTTTAGTCAAGAACGTTGAACCATGATCAAATTCCTTTCCTGGCCACTAGGTGGTGATCATTTGTTGTTGAGAGAAAAATATTAACATAATTGAGGTTTAATTTTGATCGGGGTGTATAGAATCTGATAAATGACAGAAACAAATTGCCCGAATTTTGACAATATGAGCATATTATCAGAACAGAGAGAAACAAGTGCCTCTGGGACCACACTTGAGGAAGTTCCATGGAGAATCTGAATGCCCCCACAGGGGAAGGGTGAAGGGACTATGGTCCCTTCTGCAATGGAGTATCCTGTGACCCCAAGTGCTACATATATTCACATGTACAAAGCATGCAGTGAATTTGCGTTCACTTTAACATGACTGTTTTTGTAATTCTGTAGTAAGTCATGCAAATCAGTGTTACATGAAGGAAGTATATATATATATAAAATTGTACAAGTAGAATGAATTTAGTTGCTAGAATAAATTTTAAAAGAATATATCAAAATTATGTTCCAGTAGTAAGATTTTGAATGACTTTATCATTTATTTGCATCTGTATGGTAGAAACACTTTACAGAGTAGATCATATTAATATATTGATTTTATAATCAGATTTAAAATAAAAATATACTGTAATTACTAAACAGCTTATGTTTCATCCACAACAATTATCAGGACTTTCAAAGCTAAAGACTGTTGTTGTAACAGTTCTTCGTAGAGGAAAATAGTTTGTTCCTCCTGCAAATTTTATGTGAGAGAAAATATACAGATAAATATGGTACATATGATTTGTATATTCCCACATCTTTTGAGACTTTATCACACTTAAATCTGAAGAATAATTATAACAGTATATAAGTGAAAGAGAAGAACTGTTCAAATGTGGTGTGGTAGTGGATTTTATTACATTTTTAAATACTATTTAGTTGATAGCAAACTTTAATCATGTTTTTTTCCCTTAGGATTTTGCTTTCAGATTCTCTTAATTTTCCCTGTATAGTTTTTTTATAGATTGTTTCTGTTTTATTTTACATAAAGAGTTCATAAAGCCAAGTTTATTATTTTTAACATGTTTTATTCAGCTTGTTAATCTTAAGTGTATGTTGAAATGTTAACTCTGACATTTTAAATACCTTACCAGCAACTATAAATATCTATCATAACCATTACCTACAATGAATTTACTATTTGCTGTTTACTTATTGAACAGTGTATTTTATAATTAAATTTTAGGCTCTTAGATGGAAAATTTAATTCAGATGACTAGTCCTTTGTGTTGAGTTTTCCTCTTTTAGGAAAAAATACACAAAATCCCCTTTCACAGCCATGTCCCAAGCTAAAGGTGATCGTATCATCACAGGCATCTAGTGAGGAATTACGGATTACCTCACTCGAGTATAAGTGGGTAAAGGGCTTAGATTAAATCTTAAAATAATAAGATTTCATTATGTTCATTTTTCTTTTCTGTAACTTAGGAGAATTGAACATGAGGTTAAATGTCTGCAGGATGCATTTACGCATGTCTGTGTATCCACAATGACATTTCCCTTTTTTCTGTTTAGTTAGGCTAGTCTTCTCCAGGGCTCCCGAGACCACTGAAAGTGATTAGGTTCCCTGGCCCGTAGCAGGGAGGTTTTGGGATGCACTGAATGTATAAAACGCTCTTGACAGGTATGCTTTGAGAATCATTTTAATATATTTTGACCTACTAATTGATCTCTTAATGATCTTTATCATAGATCAAAATTATCTTTTTATGAAATACTGATACTACTTATGCTCCATTGATGGATTTTGATGTTTTTTCAATCACTGGTACATTCTGATACTCCTTTCCAGTATGGTAGCCCCTTTTAAGTTCAAATCGAAACTGGTTAAAAAATAAATAAATTTTAAATTTAATTTCTCAACCACACTATTATATTTAAATATTATATTTCAAATATTCATGAGCTACCTTTGGCAAAACCATAATTCAGGCTACTTGACTTTCTCAGAAAAATAGTAACTTTGTAGCATATGGATTTCTTCCAAACCATGACCAATTTTGCACTTTTTGTTCTTACCCAATAAGATTAATCATGAACTGTTTGCCACACAGCTGTGGCTTCCAAACATGTGACTTGTGGCATAAAAGCTTTTCAAAATTAGACATAGGTGGCAGTATTTTGTTAGTGGGTCTGGGTAGGAGTCTAAAATTTCTATTTTTAAGAAGCCAAATTAGGAATGATTGGCCTAGAGCACACTAATGATCCAGTCCTAGATTTTCTACTTTTTGCTTTTTATCAGAACACCTGAAAGCTACATTTCCTGATGACAAATTTGTCTCCTTGTAGAAATATCTCCATTGCACTTCAATTTACTTTAAATTGATTTAGGGAATATTTATAAAGCTCCTGCTCTATGCCAGGCATAGTTGTAGGCGCAAGGGGTCTTTACTTTCTAGCGAATATTAGGTCTTTGTATCCTGAAGATAATAAAGAATCACTAGAAGACTTTGCTGAATGTAGAATAGTGTCTGACTTTGAGTTTTATATTTAGTAAAGATCTACTTAATAAACTCCCCCAAGGAATTCAATGCCAAGAAGCGTTTCTGATATGATTTGTTACAATTCCTCCTTTTAAAGACTATTGCCTTACTATAAAGAAATCGTTAAGTGCTATTCCAACGTTAATTACCATCCCACTCCAATACATGATCCTCTTTTCCTTGCAGTCTCACATCCTTCCTCCCAAATCCATCTCTCTGTCCCTCATATTCCCTGCTCATTTTTAGAGATGTAGTTTTATTGTTAACCGTGTGTTTTGGCATAAGCAGCACCAAATTCCTTTCATAAGAATACAGGCCATAAGGAAGACAGGGAAATTGGGAGAGATGAAGGAAGTGAGCATTGGCTTAGACTGATTCTGTGAACTTTTAGGAAAGCTACATTTGTGTTCTAAGAGTTAATAGGTTCTTATTCTCAAGCTTTGAAAGCCTTTGTGAGTTCAGCTTTCACAACTGATTATTAAGTTGTTCTATGTAAGACCTTGATGGAAGCCCCAGAGATCATGCACTCCAGCTATCTAACTTTACTAGAAGTGCAGTCCTGGATTTTAAGTAATTTACACAAAGACTTTCTGCTAAGGAATGTTGCAGGTGGGACTGGGAGTCATGTCCCCTTCTTTCCGGTCTACTCCCCTCTTTCCACCAAATTTCAAGGTAGGAAAGTCTTTGTGTGTCTCTGCGATCAATGTGAGTACGGTCTGCAGGGCCCGCGTCACTCTCACACTGAGTTGCCACATGAGCCAAGTGCTACCCTCGCTCATCACCGGGCCTGTGAGAGGAGCCGGGTTGCTAGCCCGTTTGCCCCGGGAGGATGGGGCCCTTGCTTAGCTCTCCGCAGGCAACCAGGCGAAGTCCAGTGATGAAAAAGCCTGCTTCTGAGTGTTAAGAACTTCAGAATCCAGGCAACTAATTTATATTCAGTAAATCGAGGCTTGATAAGAATTTTATTTCTGCAGGCTGGGCATGTGACTCAGCCGTAGAGTACTTACCTAACATGCACAAGGCCCTGGGTTCAATCAGCAGAACAAAAAACAAAACAGAGCAATTATTTCAAAATGTGTTTGCTTTACAACCCACATAATATTACTGTATAGAAAAACTTCAGATGCAAGAAATCCGCTTAGCATTCTTTCTGCACATTTAGGACAAAGGCTTAACTCTGAGCAATGCTGACCACGTTCGTGGTGAGCTTTTCCCCTTCAAATGGGGCATCAAAGATTTGTCACTACACAGATTCATGGGTAACGTAGCTTTGGATCAATCAGATGTATAAATGCGGATTTTACATGCAGCTTTAAGTTGTTTATTCTCTCTCTCCTCCCACTGAACTTGTTCATGAACCTTTATTAGATATATCGGCCTCTGGAGGTGTTGGGGAAGGTATTTTGAAAAAGTGTTCGTTTTCATCCAAGGTGGTCTACTGCTGCTGGTGAGACCCTATTATTGCTGTCTGGTAATTGTACACATGCTATGTTCTTTAAGAAATCTAAAATTTGCTAGCCAATAGTCCTCTTTCATATGTTTGTATTCTGGATCCAAAATAGTAATATCTGCCTGCCCCAGACAAAGTAATCCTATTTTAATAAATATCAGAGAATGATAGAAAGTACATTGAACTCTATTGAAGCAGATCTGGATTCCAAAAGTTCTAGCTTTACACCTAAAATTAGAGGAGGAACTGTAAGCGGGTCACCTGATCTCAATAGGCCTCTGTTTTCTTCATGTATCAAAGAAGGATATTGTAGTAAATTCGGTGTATGGTAACTAAGGGCTTAGCTTTACACATTTCTAAGGAAATTATGGTTATAGGCTAGAAATTAGGAAACTTGAATTCTGTAAAAATTGTATTTTTGTATTTCCGTGAATATGTGTCTGCATGGTGTACTTTGCATATTCGTTTTTTCATGAAGTATAAACTCAGTATCTTTTGAGTCCTGCTCAACTTCAAGGATATCATGTGGAGTCTCTGGCCTCAGTCAGGTTTGGGGTCCCCAGCTCTCGACTGCTGGTACCTCAGGCAGGGCTCTGTGTTCTGTGATGCATGTACTTCCTTATCAAAGTCCCCCAAATAAGAGAGTGCACGCACTTTAATCTACATAGCTCCAGTGACTAGTACTGTGTTTGGCACATACAAAGCCATTAAAAGTTTGTCGAAGTTTCCACTAATTTTCATTATGCCCCTGGAAAGCCATTTCTGAAATAAAACTATAATCCAAAAATTTTTTAACCTGCTCACTGAATTTTTGGCCATCCTTGCTGATCCAAAAATCACCAAGCACCTGTGATTTGGCAGGCACTAGAAGCATGAATCCTTCTGGAGTTTGCAGGTTGGCAAGTAAGACAGAAAGGTATAATTGTAGGTAATGATATTAATTATAGGTGCAATATGAGGACTTTCTGCAAATGTAAACAAAATAGAAGTGAACATTAGAAGTTGAAGTAAATAATGCCTTTACTATGACTCATAGTATCATAATTTGAATTATGATAAATATTTTTACTTGGTAAACAGGACTTCTTTGTTCAGTCCTAGCTGCTTTTGCAACATGGGTCTCTTTACTAGTGATGACACAGCAGGAGTATTACTTACTGATCATACCAAGTCTTTTTCTATGACACCTAAAATGGATTAAATTTCTTTTTAGCATTGTATGTCTTTAAAGGTTTCTAAATATTTTTTAAATATTTAAGGAAGATTGCATAGCTACATCTTCTTGTGAATTAATGCATGTATTCTGCGTCTTTTGTTCCTTTAGGGGGATTTTCTATGGGAGGATGTATGGCCATGCATTTAGCATATAGGAACCATCGAGACGTGGCAGGAGTATTTGCTCTTTCTAGTTTTCTGAATAAAGCATCTGCTGTTTACCAGGTAAGTTCCAGATTTTAAAAACAAAACTGGAAAAAAAAAACATAAAACGTGCACATGGAAACCAAAATTCAAAATTAAGTTGATAACTAATCAATTAAATTTGATGCACACAGCTAATGTAAATTTAACATTCTTAGGAATGTATGGCCCAACGAGTTATATTGATTACTTCCAGCTGATAATGTTCAGAAACTGCCCCGTACGAAGAATGCTGTCAAGCAGAGTGTTACAGAAGAAAGAATCAGTATGTGTGCATGTCTGTACAGTGTATGTGTGTGCTTTGTATATATTAAAAATATAAACGACTGCAGCAAGGCTCGCCCACTCAGCCTTGGGCATACTCAAAATTTAAAAATTACATACAAAGCTGATACTTAACTTTACAGCAAAATCCTAATTTATGAAGATGATACAGTATAGTGTTGCATCTTCTTTACTAAAGGTAGAAATGACAAAGCAAGCACCAGTAGGAGAACCACAGGATAATCTTGCTTGTGTGTACCTCAGGTCCGAACGTCCCCCCTTCTGTTCCATGTGAAGGGTCTGTCTTCCAAGTCACTCAGTGTCTTCAGTGAGTGGCCAGCTCTTTCAGAGAGTCCTCTAGCGCGTGGTGCCAGCCCCCAGCTCGGCCCCCGGGTCCGTGGCCTGCAGATGTCTGAGGCAGCACTCCCTGCGCCCTCTCTTTCTTTTAGTTACAGAACTTTGGTAAAGTTGGAATTTGTTTTCCCTCTCTGACTTCTAAGAATGACCTGTTAAAGTACAATTTCTTCAACTTCTCCGGTTTTACTTTTTTTTCTAGGCACTTCAGGAGAGTGATGGTGTGCTACCAGAATTATTCCAGTGTCACGGTACTGCAGATGAGTTAGTTCTTCGTTCCTGGGGTGAAGAGACAAACTCAATGTTAAAGTCTCTAGGAGTGAACACAAAGTTTCATAGTTTTCCAGATATGTACCATGAGCTCAGCAAAACTGAACTAGAAAAACTGAAGTCATGGATTCTTACAAAGCTGCCAGAAAAGGAAAAAAAAAATGAGTGACTCGAGATTCATTTGTTAACAAGCGTGTACTATTCTTGTGGAAGATGATTTTTACTGCCAAATTATAATGATAAATAAAATATTGAGAGGTAATTTACTGGTTTAGGTACTTATTGATTATTTAAATACTTAGCAGCATAGAGAGTAATAAATCTTGTTAATGGGAAACATTAGGCCACCATCTGAGCATTATTTTTTAGATATATTTTTATAAATATTGGAAGACTTCTAAATTATTTGACTATTACTACTTTAAAAGTACAGTATTTTAAACTATGATAAGTAAGAGTAATGAGAAAACATGAAAGGAATTAGCATGATGTTATCTTTCCTACCATTTTCTTTAAATTTCCATGCCAAAGTATTTGCATTTTATGTAGTTTTCAACAGAATTACATTAGTAATCCAAGTTTACAAAGTTTCATATTATTTCTTTTAAGCAACACAAGAGCTGTAAGAAATAAGCCAAGTAGTAATTATTGGTTTTTGATAATAGAGATGGACGTGTATATCAGTCAGCTTTGCATCCCTATAGCAAAATACTTGACACAAGCTACTTAGGAGAAGCTCATTTAGCTCATGGTTCTGGAGGCTCCTGGTTGTCCCTCTGGTAGGTTGCTGTGTCATGGCAACAACACCACTGAGAGTCAGAGCTCACACCATGAGCATGAAAGCAGAGAGTGAGAAACTTGGGTCCCACGGTACCCTTCAAAGCCACATTCCAGTGACCTCAGGACATCCCTTTAGGTCCCATGCACATGTAGGGTCAATCACCCGGACCATAGCATGTGTTACAGCCTTTTCCATACCCCAAGCCAAGACTAGAATCCAAGGTTTCTGATTCTCAGTGGTGCTCCTACATTGACTTATTTTTGTATCTGTGTCAAAAATTGGCTTGGCCTTACTTGCATGGGTCTGTTTCTGGATTCTGCATTACAAGAATACATAATTTTAGTTCACATCTTAGTGACCTGCTTCCCCTGAACAGGTTCCACCTCAGAAGTCAAGACTTTTGGAGGACATTTTAAATCCAAACCATAACATTCTTCCCCAAGCCCCCAAAAGGCTCTTATCCACTTCATTATATAAAATTCAGTTAGTCCATCTTAAGAGTCACCGAAGTCTTAAAAGTTTCAGAAGTGCTAAAGTCAGAATCCAGAGTCAGTTCTGAGGCTCAAGGCAAGAGGAGCAGAAAGAAATCAGACAAGAGCAAGACCAAATCCAAACAGCACAAACATTAAATCCTGTAGCTGTGTCCAGCATCAGTGGAAGATTGTAGTGAGATATGAGCACCAAACGGCGTGGGAAGACACAACCCTGTGCCCTTGCCAGTTGCAGCTCTTATGGACTATGTATGCTCACTGCCCGTGGCTTTTCCTAGCAGACATTCCATGTTTGAGGAATCTCCAGCCTCATGGGGTCTCTGCTACACCTTCAGCTTCACTCTCACAGCTCCGCACACTGCCCTCTCATGGGGATACTTCCTGGCCTTCTAGGCCTTCTCAAATCTGGATGGAAGCTTCTGTGACTACAACTCTTACATTCTGTATTTCAGGAAAACCAGCACCATGTGGATGATGCCGAAGTCTGCCACCATCATGAGCAGTAGACAGGACCCATTGAACCATGTCTGCAACGGCCACTGAGTGCATGGATGGTTGAGCATGGTGAAATGAATCCTGGGAAACCAATTCCCTAGGCAGCCCATTTTGAGCAGGGGGACCCGGGGCTCTCTTCTCAAATGAAAGCTTTATAGTTTTTCAGCCTGACAGTTCCCAAGCTTTCTTCAAGCCATCTTTCCTATTGTCCTGATCTAAAGTAATTGACCTCTGTTTAATATTAATATTTTCATTTGCCTCAGATTACAAGTGCTTCCTTTCTGGCCAAGCTTCATATCATTCTCCTCTGCCTTTTGCTCTTGAGTCTCACTGTAAATTAGGCTGAGGGCAGTCAACAGTTCCCTTGCCACAGCTGAACATCGGGCTGCCTTGAAATTTCCTCTGTCAGATGAATTAGTTTTCACCTCTTAATCTCAGACACCTACAAAGCCTCAGGACATGGGAATAGTGTAAACAATTTTTCCAGAACATAACATGTATGGCCTCCAGTCCAATTGCCAGTTGAGTCCTGTTCCCAGCTAAAAGTTCCTGAGCCTGACCTTTGTAGTCTGCATTTCTAGCAGCATTCTGGACTTCCGAGTTCTCACCAGAATCTCTCAATCACTGCTTACAGTACTGTAAGACTTCTCTAGCCCACATCTCCAAACCTTTCCAAACTTCTCCTGCAAACCAGTTTCAGAAGTTTCTGAACCACATAGTCAGATACAGTCACCGAAACCACTCCTGGTACTAATATTCAGTATCAGTCACATTCCTGTAACTAGGACAAAATAACCAACACCTGCAACTTAGGAAGAGAAGTTTATTTTGGCTCACAGTTTCAACCCATGGCTTCAAGGAAGAAATGGCACGGCAGTGGAAGACTGCTCACTGTGTGGTAGCCAGGAAGCAAAGGGAAGAGAGGAAGAGGCAGGGACAAGAACCTACTCTTCACACCTCTCCCAATCAGGTTGCCTACATTCTCCAATCAAGACTCACTGTGAAACAAATTTCAGATCTAAAATGTGTAAGTCTTGAATTCAGAGTGAATGCTCCCAATTTATCTTATTTTTCAAAATTGTTTTAGCTGTTTTTGTTTCTACCATTTCTATTTCTATTTTAGGACAAGCTTGTCTTCATCTACCTCCCCCCTAAGAATCTCTAGGATTATGATGAGAATTATGTTAAATTTGTGTATCAATTTGGGGATAATTGACAGTTTTATCATTTTGAGAATTCCAATTCACTAACATGTTAGTTTCTTCATTTATTTAAACCTTTGATTTGTCAGTGTTTTATAGCTTTCCACATACAAATTCTGTAAATGTAATGTTAGTTTTATAAGCAGCATTTGAATTTGTGAGTGCTTATAAATGATATTGTAGTATACGTAGTGTTCATTGCTAGCCTAATGAAATACCAATAGTGTTCATTGCTAGCCAATGAAATTTTTGTATGTTGGTCTTGGTCTCACTGAGTTCAATCATTAATTTTAGGAGATTTTCAGTAGAAAGCCGATCATGTCCTCTGCAAACTGGAACACTTTTGTTTCTTCCTTGGCAGACATGTGCCTTTTATTTTCTTTCCTTTGCTCATTTCACCAGCTAGAACTTCTAGTATGTACTGAATAAGATGATAAGAGACTTCCTTCCCTTGCTCCTTGCCATGGTAGGGGAAACATTTAGTCTTTAAGTATGATGTTAGCCACAGTTTTTCTATTGATTTCCTTTATTGTTTCTTTCTATTCCTTATTTCTAAGTGTTTTTTTAATCATGAATGCTTGTTGAGTTTTGTCCAATGATTTTTCTGTAATAATTTATATAAATATGTTTTTTCTTATTTAATCTATTACTATACTGAACAATTTTGGAATATTGAACTAATTTTGCATTCCTGGAATAAACTCTCTTAGTCTGATTGTGTAATTCTTTTTACATGTTGCTGCCTTTTATTCATTAATAGTTTGTTAAGAATGCCTTTGTCTATATACACGAAAAATATTGGGCTGCTGCTTGTGTTTGCATTTGTTTTTGAAAGCTATTCTCACTAGATGTAGAATTCTAGATCAGTGTTTCTTTCACTGTCTTAATCACATTTCACTATCTTTCTGTTGAATTATTCCACACAATAAATATTCTGTCATTGTTCTCTCATTTCTGTTGTTTGCTTTTACTTTTACTGTTTTAGTAATTCTTGCTTATCTCTGATTTTAAGCAATTTGACTCTGATGTACCTTAGTATGTATTCATGTTTCTTGTGCCTCGGGTTCTCTATTAGCTTTCCTTTACTGTATAACAAATACATGAGATAGGCATCTTATAAATAGAAAAGATTTCCTTTGGTACACAGTTTTGGAGGTTCCAGTCCATGCCTATTGCCCCCATGTCTTTCAGACCTGTGGTGAGGCAGCAGATCATGGGAGGAGCACATGGTGGAGCAAAGAAGCTACCTTTCCTCTGGAAAGAAAAGGTAGGGGCCAAGGTTCCACAGTCCCCTTCGAGTTTATGTCCTGCAGTGACCTGAAGACCTTCTACTAGACCCCACCCATTAAACGTTCCACCCTTTGCACTGGCACCGCAGGTTGGGTACCAACCCGCTAACACATGGACCTTGGAGGGCATGTCACACTAGACTGTAACCGCTTCCTGCTAATATTTTTGGGCGGTTCTTTCTCCGGCCTCAGAGCGCAGAAGAGTGTGCTTCACAGAGGACTCCAGAGACCTGGAGATGGCTTACTCTGAGCACTCAGCAGGGGCTGATCCCTACACATGTGGGAGGATCTAGTCAGCCTGCAGCTAAAGGCCAAAATTTAGCAAATAGAGAGAAGGTATGCATAAGCCTGCATCCTGCCCTCAGTGTAAGAATAAGCTAAAGCTACCCTTTCCTTCCAGAAGAGTGTTCATGTGTACAGCCAGTGAAACATGTCTCTAAAGGGTACATTGAAACGGAGAACTAAAACATACACAATAGCACACTTGTTCTCTGTAAATATAGTTCCAGCTCCTCCTGTGTTAAAGTTACCCAAAGTCTGTTGTACCAGTTTGTAATCATACAATCTGAATTTTCTTGAAACAGTTGCATGCTATGACCTTTTCTTGAAACAGCTGCATTGCAATAGTAATTCTGTTGTCTTATCATGTATTAAGTTCTTTTTATAGTATCGGGACTTACTGTTGAATTATGATATCTGGGCATTTTCTTTTACATGTCAAAATACTGTGAGTTCTCAGTTATAACTAGTTTATGTTTTGTTCATTTTGTTATACTATAATTGAAATGTTCAATTTTCTATAAGAAATATGTTTAGTTTTCTTACCACTGATGATGATATTTTTCCTATTCAATCTATATGTAAAACATTTTGCTTATTTTTAAGATTTAAAAAGTAAAAAGCTTGTATAAAAATTCAAACAATGAATATAGTATAAAAAGTAAAAATCTCCCACTACTTATATCTCATCTTTGTCTCTCCTCCTTTGCAAAATTCCAGTTCCCTCAACATATAAACATATGTAATTTATTTTGATTCTGATTTATGCTTTCACCTTGCTGCAAAGTATCCTCTCCAGTGAGAGAAAGCATCAGGCTATTTCCACTCCCTTGCCTTCTGAGATGTTATTAATGGCAAAGCAACAGAAAATTTTGGGGTGGGGCATGAAGAGTGTGACTGTTTCCAACCTTGGCAATGAAATTTCATGCTTACACACTTGGTTTTGAGAGACCACACACACACACAGACACACACACACACACACACGGACAATAGGCATCTCGAATGAATGAATGAGAAATACTGGAAAGCCGCACTAGACATACTACTCTGCACAAAGGTCCCAGACCTTTCATGATTTGGAATGATGTAAAAGAGCCCACAAATTGACACTGGATATCCTATCGAGTGAAAAGAGGGCTCGAATTATCTGTATAAAATATTTAGTCATATCTTCCACCCATTACTCAGTCTATGAAGAAAGATTTATGACCATTAAACGTACACACTTCTCCAATTCTGGCAAACAATACTAGCCGTACCTTGAATTTCTTTAACTTTACATTTTATTAAAGGCTTTCACATACTCTATATACACATAGTATTTAACTAGATCCTCACACAGCAATTCCACACAAGTGAGTACTACAGCAGAGATTGAGATCCCCAAATACATGATTTTTAAATGACAGAACAAGCATTCATTAAAAATCTGGATTTCTGTCTCTTAAATTATATTTTGTTTGTGAACACTTCATAGGCCAAATACTATGACATGCATAGATCACACAAGGATTTAATCAAAACAGATGCCGAATGTTTAAATTTAAAACATTGTTATAGACACATCTGAATACTCCCCTTCATTTCAAACACATTTATCTCATCATCTCTGCCACTTTCTGAAGCGGTTTGAAAGTCCTCTTTTGTAAGTGTCTTTAAGGGAGTGAACAAAAATACAGTGAATGCTGCTGCCAAGTCCCATCCAATGGAAAGGCAGACTCAAATAACATTATGGTGCATCCTATCCACCTTATTCACCGAATCTGGCATTGTGCAACTTCTGACTCTCCCACAAAGGCAAAATGACCATGAAAGGGAAATGTTCTGAATTGATCCAGGTCTTTGAGGCAGCAACAAGAGCACAACTGTAGACACTCATGAAAGAGGACTTCCAGAACTGCTTCAGAAAGTAGTAAAAACTATGAGATAAGCATATTTGAAGCAAGGGGAATGATTTTGCGGGTGATTAATGACTACGTGTCTTTTACTGTAATAGTTTTTTTTAAAAATTGAATATGTACCATATTTCATCATACTTGGTATATACAAAAGAACTCAAAATGTAGATGCAATTAATGTTTCTGAAACAGGCACAGAAAATGTCCTGTGCTATGTAACAGCCCTTATTGAGGACAAGCAAGATAACTCTGGGCAAAAGTCAAACATCTACAGGGTCTTTTACTTAGTACCAACACAAGGTGGCCATGTGGCCTACACAAGTAGCTCAGCTGAGCAATGGAGGCACTGTGGGCAGGGCGGTTTCCATCCATCCGCTGCCTGACTCCAGTTAGTCTCAACAGAAAATGTGTCCACCTGCATGAGTGACCCTGATGGCTCAATCAGCAGCCACCATTTGTTTCCCGTTTGCAAGGCCAAAGACAAGTGTTTTTAAATTTGCTGGGCTATCGTTTTCCATGTGACATTCCAAAGAGGCTATGGCCACAACTCTATAGTCAGTAGAAGCACAACTAGGTTAATCAAAGTTGAGTTTTCCAACACCCTTGAGTCTGCCCGTGGAGTGGAGTGACTATGTCTACTTTCACCTCTGAAGAGTTGACCCTAAAGTTGGAAGTTTTGGCCACTCAGGGGCCCTCTTGAGACTTCAGGTTAGCCAAGCCACCCACCAGTCAGGCCCAGCACAACAGGGTGTCTGTGGCTCGGGAGCCCAGTGATCCAGCTGCTCTGCTGCGGGTGCCCCGGGGGACAGATGCCCTTCTCCAGCTCACCAAGAGGCCACCAGGGGGAGGCTGGTCGGGTTCTTGAGTCTGCCATTTCCACTTGACAAAGGAGCATTTTAGGACCCTTTTTAATCTATTCCTTGTTAAATCTGAGTGAATCCCTCCTAAGAGGGGCCGTGAGGTTGGAGAGTCATAGTTCCCCCCTCAGGGTCAGTGCTCAGTCTCGACAAGAACGCAAAAGCAAACAGCAGCTTTTCAAGAGGGGTGACTGGCTCCTGTGTCAGGGAGGCAAATGTGAGGGGTGGCTCCAGGCGGAGATCAGCTCTTTCTGCCAGAGCCTTCAACTGGGACACCTATCGTTGCAGAGATGCAACTCGGAAGGACCACACAGGACACCAGGCCCCAGATGCATCAGCACCTCCCCACATCTGGTTTTTCCCAATCAGTCAAATCCCTTTCAACATTTAAAGCATTCACAATACAAGCGTGTGAAACATGAATACTACTTACACTTTCAGCAGTAGAAGCCCAAACAATTACATGCTGAATTCACACAGAACGCTCCCTTTGGTCGCTTCTCCCCTGTGAACTCTGCCCCACTCCTCCCAGGAGCTGGACCAGGAATTTGGACAGAGTGACCAGGTGGGACCAGCAACTCACATACCAGTATTCACAGGGCCACAGAAGTTAGCATCCCTCCTTCACTGACATTCCCAAAAATATTCTATACATGTCTGGCTTTTAATCCCCACCAGGAGCAGAACAGTGTTGCCCTGTCCCTAAGCATTCTTCTCCTTAACCCGGCCAAGGGATGTGTGTCGAGCACAGGGAAAGGAGAGAGCCTCCATGCACCACATCTCCATTTTGAGCGGTGCAGCAGCTGCTTGCAAAAATTAATTTAGATTTGGGGGAGTCAGTTTCTCACTGTTTGGAGGATCAACTTCATCTGCATTGTAAACTCAATCTGGGACAATAAGAGCCTATTAGTCAAAGACTCATCTGTATTTTCCCATGAGAAATTGTCTTACTCAGGGAAATTTCTCAGGGCCAGAACTTCCCGAATGCAGGCATGACTTGCTGCAAAGAAAACACAAAACAAAACAAAGCTCTGAGGTCTTCCCTTGCCCTCCTCATAGCGACCTCAGGTTGGCACAAGAGACTACAGGGGTCCACTGGTGCTCATCCTCTGGAGGGTCCTGCATACCACCTTCTCATCCTCCAGGAGAGCCAGCCAGAGGTCCAGTTATTTGTCTAATCACTGCTCATAGGACAGCGAATTATTCTCCTTAACACCCAGGGTGGGTGGCTATGTGACTATATCAGTGCATTCCTGCTGCTGTAACAAAATACCGCAGACCAGTTCTCTTATGAAAAACAGAAAGGTACTTCTCCCAGTGCTAGAGCTGGGAAAGGCACCCAGAAGATTTGGCATCTAGTGAAGGCTGCTCTCTGCTTCAAGATGGTTCCTGTTGCCACATCCTCCCATGGCCACCGTGGTGAGGGCAAAAGCTCCAGATTAAAGTTCCCACACAGGGATTCTGAAGTGGCACGTTCATCCAAGCCACAGCTGCCCATCCAGACAATGTTGGTACAAGTTGTGGAAGGCTGGCTGCAAGGCCAAGGCAGACCAGGTCCTCTCACCTGAGGGAGAATTAACAACAAACAGGGCACCAGCTAGATACTTTTTGGACTTCTTCCCTCCACCTACAATCATCTCCCTAATTTCTCATCAAGAAGAAATAAGGTGAGAAACCACTTACTGCTTGGAAGGCCACACAATTTGATCAATGTGTTCATTTGCATTTTCCATGGATTTCCTTCCAATTCCATTAATCCTCATGCAAAGTCGTCTTTCTTTTCTTTGTAATACTTCAATGCTGTAGAAAATGAGCGTGAAATTTTATTTGAAATTTCATTTGAAATATTGGACTTTTACCAATATGTCAAAGTCTTTTAAAACATATTTTCTTCATGCTATCCTCTAGCTATGTGCATTCTCTTGTGAAGTTATTTGGGCCTTTTGTTTTGAATGAGTTGTGAATGCCATATGAGATTTTTATACTGGGAATAGAATTAATGGTTCTATGATGAATAATGGACATCCTGTTTTGAAGAAATCATATTTTGGGCAAAATGCCCATAAGAGACTTATGTTTTTGCCAATAGTTTAGTTCAGAGCCTCTGGGATTTTTTAAAGAAGTGGTGGGAAAGTCTGATGCTTTTGCATTTTATTTTAAATTTATTTTAGAGGTGATTTTAAAATAGCTTGTTACTCCATTCTTTTCTTATTGTGACTAATGCATAATTAGTGTCTCATTTGTTTTGCTTTGGTGTTTCACTACCTACTCTTAAGGGCATAGTATTACTTTAGTTTAAAGTTCAATGTTTTCTTTTTCTGTATCCCCCTACCTTCCCCACCCTAAGTTTTTCTATTCCGTTGTGGGCTTCTCCAATTGAAACCAGAGATACGCTTGACATATTAGTTACTTGACATATTCATTTTGGCTTCTGGTATGCTCCTTTTGCCAATGAAATTATTGAAATTGAAAAATTGGGTGGAGGTATCCACGGGAGACAGAAGCCTTTCCTGTGGGCATTAGGTACTCAGCCAGTTTCTCTATCATATAACAAGAAAGAGAAGTGTTAAGAGGAAAACTCACAACATGTGACTCACTGGCAGAGCCAAATAAATGGCTCTCTACAAAAATTTCACTGTAAGAATGATAAATCTCTAGGTAAGTCAGAAAGTCTCTTTAAGTGGCGAATGAAAAATGTATTAATTTTAAAGAGTAGTTGAGATGTATTTTTCAGGCTCCTTAATTAGCCTGTGAAACGTCCAGTGTGTTCTCCCGCAGCCAGTGAGCAAAGTCTCACGTCTGCCCTGGAAGGAAAGTATTGTTACGGACCGAAGGGAACCGAGAGCTTCGCACGTCACACACAGGGACACTGAGACCCGAAGAGCCACAATGACATGTGCACGGCTAGGAGCACACAGAACTCAAGCGTGGTCCTCACTGGCCCCACCTTGCCATGGCAGTCCTGCTCAGAGGACAGCTGCAAGGTCATGGGACACTCAGGCATGCTCCAGCCACCGTTACTTCCTCTCCTTGGTAGACATTGTATACACAGAGCCTCGGGCTCCCTTTTTACTGTTTAGCTAAAGGAAAGTGCTGAGCGGTCTCGGCCTCGATGTAACAGGAGCAGACCCAACCTAATTGTTAGAGCCAAGGTACAGATTCGTGTATTTAAGAGTCTTTGAAGATTATCAATCATTTTTCAGAGTCATCATTTCCAAATCTATAGCCTGCTCCGTTCCTTATCATCACCTGTCTCTATAGGATTGGACATACTGATTAGCCCGTAGTTCCAGAAACGTGGGCTCTGCAGCTTGGTGTTTCTGGTCTTTCTCAGCTATTATATCAGTTTCTTTCCACGATGCCCTGCTCTGTGAGTCTGCTCAAGTGGAGACTGTTCTATCTTTCCTTTCTGTTCTCTCCCTGGGTCTGCCCCACCACTTCCACCTGCTGCTCCACAGCTATGTGCTGGTCACTTGCTTTTACCCCTGCTGCACACCATTTCTCTGCCTTCCTTCCAGGCCTCTCACTCGCTTGCCTGATAGCCACAGTATATTTCATACGCTCAAAATGATGTGGAATGCTCACATTTCCCCACATGTGACCAGGGAAGGAAGAACTGGTCTAACTCTTCCTCACCTGCACAGTGGATTTGGTGTGAGATGGGACAAAAGTGACCAGGACGACAGTTGAGAATCACTGTATTTGTCGACCACCCCGAGCCTACTTTTCCTTTCTGTGATTCATTTGAAGTGACTTTTCTCCACTGATAACGTTCCTGTGTTGTCTTCTGTGCTTTCTCCTCCCATCCTTTCATCGTGTCAGGTAGGAGACAGTCCTAATGTTCAATGAAGCATCTTTTCACTGCGGCCTCTAAGCTGCCTCGTGGCCTCTGTCCTCCGTCTGGCCTCCTTACTGAGCATTTAGATGGATCTCCTCTGCTCCGCCCATCTCGTCGTCCTCCAGTGGAGCCAGCTCGTACCAGCTCCTACGTGTACATTTTTCAGGAATTTTTCAAGTTCGTTTTTAAAGCACTATCAGCTCGAAATAGCCATGCTAGGCGTCATTACACCAGGAGAATAGTCGAAGCCCCCTGTCGATGCCTGGCTCACACATTTGCCCTGACACTCATCTTGCTTCTGAACACCAGGCCCACATTCCCAGTGACTGGATGGACATCTGTCTTCTTCCAGTATCACCCCATGAGATCCACCTCCAGCCTGGAAGACCTGATCCTCTTCTTCTTCTGTATCTTATTAGAGCTAAGTGTACAGCTTTCCTCCTGGTCTCACTGACAAGGAATCATAGAACTATCTTTCATTTACCCCTCATCTCAGCTTCTCAGACCCACTGCCCAAGTTCTGTTGGGTCCACCTCTAGAACATCACTCATATATTCCCCTCTTGTTCGATCTGTTCTTCATTGCCACAGACTGGTTTTAGTGTTTATTGCACCTGGTCAATTGGATATTTCTCCTTTGGGAATATGTTACCTTGACTGAGCAGTAATATATGATGATGGAATGTCTTTTGAGTTTTCTGAAACATAGCTACGGTTACCAGTATAGAATGACTTGCCTGTAAAAACCATAGCCCCCTGTGGTTTATTTAAACAATAAACACAATTGGTGTGGCTGTCCAAGGCAGTCACCAAAGACTCAGGCTTTTCCCTGTGTTCATTCTGGTGTTTTGTTCTTTTTTCTACACTTGTCAACTGATGGCCACAAAGTGGCTATCAAAGCACCAGGCAAAGCATCCTTGAACCACAGAATCAAGTTCAAGAAGAATGAGACAGACTGGCACAAAGAAGATGTCTGCACTTGTCTCTTTTTGCAGGCAACACAGTCTTTCTGAGGAATCTCCAATCACCTTCTCCTTCCATCCCAGTTCTGAGGACCGTGTGACAAGGCACCATCTCCCATAGCAGGAAACCACATGTAACCAAGGCCTCTAAATTTGTTGACTGAACTTTTCTTAGCTTGATTTCTATACCAATTATTCTTTCTGTTGATAATAAATTGTATGTGGAGAAAACTGCATCTGTTCTTTATAAACCTGTTCACGCCCCTGTTCAGAGCTCTCATTCTGCCAAGATTACAGTAATTTATCAATTCAGAGAACATCAATGGAACGTTGTTGTAAATGCTGCAACGTGGGGGTCAACAACACAAATGAAAATACCTGCCTTGAAGGACTTATGTTCACGTTCCCAGCCATGCTCTGTTAGAGGAAAATCTAAATCAGAGGAGATCAGAAGACTTCTTAGAATTCCCTTTAATTACTTGCTGCTGCCCCTTTTTCCTCTCACACACAACAGCAGGGAGGTGTTGATTTCTGGTGTCTGTTTCCACTTTGATCTGTATTATGCTTTTCCTAGCTACTGTTTTTTAGTTTGTGAAATGAACTTGGGCTTTTTCCTACCTAAACTATGAACATTGACAATGATGTTTTTGCATGTTTTTTGTTAATTGTGACCCATTATAGTGCAGAGAATTTTGTAATCTTACAATTTACACAGTAAGACTTTCTTCTGTTTAATGTGTCCCATTTGTGAAGAAATGTATACTTTATATTAAAAACTTTGCTGTGCAACATGGCTTTGGAAAAGTGCTACAAGAGTGTTTTAAGATTGTACAGGACTAGGCAACAAAAATAACTAGTTGAAGGATGACATTAAAAAATAATCTTGGATTTTGACACCCTATAGAGGAAAAGAGGAAATGTTATTTATATTACACTTTCTCTAGCATGTGGTTTTCTTAAAGAGAACAGTGTAATGTCTATTTTAAATTTTCTTTTGGTTTTTTGAGACAGGGTTTTACTATGTATTTCAAGATGGGTTTGAACTCAGTATGTAGCCCAGGCTGGCTTTAAACTGGCAGTGATCCTTCTGGCTCAGCCTCCTGAGTGCTGGAATTACAGGCATGTGCCATCACAACCAGCCTTACTATCTATTATAATAAGACATTTATCAGTTTCGATGCTTTGGAACGACATATAATAGAACACACGGACTCAGAACTGACTTAATAATTAAGTGTATTACTTCCCATACAGGAAGTACAAAGGTTGGATACATGATAAGCCTCATGTCCCCGGAGGACAGCCTGGCTAATAGAGATGGGGGCCAATCATGATCCTGAAAGACACAACTCCAGCACTTTAATTCCAAGTGTTAAAACCCCAAAAGATCAAAATCCCTCAAGTCTAAAGTCTTTAGAGTCTAAAATCTGGAAAATCACAGTCCTGAAAGGCTAAAATCCTGAAAGTTGAAATCATGCTGAAATCTCAAAAACTACAGTCCCCGTGAGGAAGAGGGGTTATAGAGAGGAGTAGAATTCTGAGGAAGGTTTGACCACAAAATCTGACTGCAACAAATGAAGTTATTAATCCTCCAATGCCCAGTGCTCCGTTTGTAGACCATCTATAATGATTTTTTCTCTTTGAATTTTCTTTGAATTCTTGTTCCTCAAATTTTTCTAGGTAACATACATGAATTTCACACAAAAATTGGCATAAATGGGTTAACTGGTTCAAAATAATGAAGTGGGTGGTGGGATAAGAAGATGCACAGAAGTGTGCTGTTTAATCAGCAGTATTGTTCCTGACAAATGTGTGGTCTGGGTATGAGTGCAGGCGGATGGAGTCCCCCGTCCCCAGACAGCACAGGAGATGAAGTCAACATGGTATCAGGAGACGGGAAGTTATCGTGTTGATGTACCTGGAGCCAAAGAAGAGCTTCAGAAAGGGCAGCACCTGGGACTGGGGATTTAGCTCAGTGATTAGAGTGCTTGCCTTGCAAGCACAAGGGCCTGAGTTCAATCCCCAGCACCACAAAAAAAAAAAAGAAAGAAAGAAAGGGCAGCACCACATGGAAAATGAACATACATCTGTTCTCCAAGGACAGCCACGTCCTAATTGAAGAGAGTAGCTATGCACCATGATGCAAGACTTCAAACTACAGTCCGTGACTGTAAGGGCCAGCCACCTGTTCCGATCGACAGCCATGGGATAGCCAACCATATTTCCCTAACATACACTTTTTAAATATGCTTTTTAGTCATTCTGTTACACTTCGTTTCCCTTTTTAAAGTTTGTCTCCACTATTTTAAGTTGTCTATGCTATGTCATTCATCTCTGCCTCGTACTGGGGGTATAAGACACGTAAAGCCTGATGTTATGGTTTATGCCCAGATGTCCCCCCAAAGCCTCATGTGGTAAGAGATGGTTGGATCTAGAGTGTGTGATTACTAAATTGATCTATTGATCGGTTTGGCATGGTTCTGCTGGGATCAAGGATGTGAGACTAAGATTGGGGGTGTTGGGTTTGGGGGTAGAGGTGCTGCCCACCCTGGAGACAGGTAGCCTGGATGGGATGTAAGATACAGGAAGAAGCTAATTGGCTGCTTGCTTGCATTGCTTGCTTGCATTCCTTGCCTACATTCCTGGCATTCCTCATTTACTTGGCTGCCAGTCTGCCATGCCGCCCTGCCTTGGACCCAACGGACTGTGGACTGAAACCTCTACAAACTGTGAGCTAATAAACCTTCTTCCCCTAACTTTGGGTGTCAGGTATTCTGTCCCAGCAACGAGAGAAAAGTAACTAAAACACCTGACAAAGAATTTGCCTTTGTTTTATGCATTGTCAATTTGACTTCATAGAAGTGTGTTACTGTGATGTTAGCTTTGTGGATGAGCGTATTACGTGCACATAAAAACATTGAAAATTCCCAATAAATGAAGAGATGTCTTTTTTGGACATCTGCATTCATGAAAGATAAAATTTCTTTAGATCTCTTTGGGCAGTCGAACATGCCTCAGTGACCCATTGTGGTTTGTGAACCAGGTGGCCATAGTTACAAAGCCGAATGCAGTTTCCAAACACAGGGATGTGTGTTGATAGATTTTGGGTTTTGACCTGTTTACGAATATGGTTTATCTGCCCATAAATGTTATACCTATGCAACCATTGTTACCATACCTAGGTTTATGGCTACAAAAATAAATATGTTGTTATTGCCTATTTTATTGTATGAAGTGATCTAGAAAATGTTCTGTGCTGGTTTTCGAGTTTCTCAAGCAAATGCTCTTTTAAAATTGTGAATAGGCTGGGGATTTATCTTAGTGGTTAGAGCGCTTGTCTAGCAAGCACAAAGCCCTGAGTTCAATCCCCGGCATAAAAAAAAAAAAAAAGAGTTGTGAATAAATATTCTTTAGGATTATATTTTTGAAATTTTGATTTTTCAAGATTTTAGGCTTTCAGGATTTTAGAGTTTGAGGAGTCCGACCCTTCAGGATTCCAACACCCAGGGCTATCGTGTTCAGAACTGCATCTCTTGGGATTAGGGGTCAAACCTGTCAGGGACACAGATCCATTCCCCCTACTGACTGTGCCGCTCTGAAGGGCTGGTTTGCTCTCGGTCTCGCTTCCTCTGCCGGTGGGATGGCCTCAGCTGTTCCACAACATCCTCAGAGGAAGGACAGGAACGACCTCTGTTTCTGACTCTTTCCTAGGAGACACACACTTTCCTAACGATTCCCCTTCACATGCTGCTGGCGGACGTGGTTCACCCACCCACTGCAAAGCCAGTCACTGACAAGGTAAGAGCCATGAGATTGCCGAGATTTGCTGAGCAAATCAGGTCCATTCTCCAGTTCTAGGGGTGGGATCAGCTTCTCGGGCAGCACGTGGCTTTGTAGGGGGCAGTTACTTGGGCAAAATAGAGTTCTGCTAGGAGAGAAGTTGGAAAGCGAGAGATGCCTGCTAGGGAACCAGAATTCCAACCACCATCTCCAATAAAGGCTACTTCCTAAGCAACATGGCTGTACTTTTGCCATCTAAGATAAATTGCATTGCTTTTTCCACATGACATAATTTAATTTATATGTTGTTTATAATTACATGTGCATTCTCGTGTTTCTAGAGAATAAGACACTCAGCTAATGAATGGTTCGATGTATTTTGAGGGTAAACAGTTGTCTGGTAATAATAGTTCTTCAAGTTCATTTACAAGGACTTCACATATACTAACTCTTAATATTCACAACAATCCTTTAACAGAGGTATTATTGTCATTCTCATTTTTCATATGAGTAGATTAAAGACAGAAAGGGTAAGTGACCTGCCTAAGGTCACCCAGCTAACAAATAAATCCTTAGCCATTGGGAGTAAAACAGAGGTAACTACATAGTATGCAAATCCTTTGCCCTAAAATTAATAATCAAGATAATCTAATTGTACAAATAGTTTTTGGAAGAGAACAAAAGTTTTTTCAAAGGTTGGAAATACTATCCATGTTTTAAAAGAGTGAGAGTTACATTTATCCCTAAGGTAAAAGTCACACACATGGCCTTTTAAATGTGTGAATAAAAATTGAAAGATTTTTCTCAGAAAGGGAAACTTGAAAGAAAATCTAGCTTGAAGTAATTCCACAGTATAAATCCACTACTATAAATCCATTCCAATCCTTGCCATGTGCGCTGAGAGTCTCCTCCAGGCCAGGAGCCACCAGGTAGGAAAGCCAGCCAGACAACGTGCGGTCCCGCACTGTGTCCTTATTCATGACTCTGACAGCATCGTGTGAAAGGCAGAAAATAATCCATTAAATGTTAACTATACATTAAGCGGAACTTTCCTGTTATCTAGATGTTTCCCCAGAGGTTCTAAGGCTGAAAAATGCAGTAAGATACCATATATTCTGAAGAACGGTTCTACAGTTACTTGCCTGTCCGGGTAGGACCAGACCAATTTCCCCACTATACATGCAACATTTTGAGAGAAGATGCACATGTGTTGGGGGAGAACCGGGGGCTTGAATTAGTGATGAGTACATATAACAAGAAGGTAATAAATTAAATACAGCTGTTCTTTGTTTAATGACAGAGTTCCATTCCTGTGGCAAAGAAATGGTCAAAGGAAACTCCAACTTGATGCCTTTGCTTTTATTTGCATAACTCTTACATGCAGTACTGTGATGTACAAAGGAACATAAAACTATAGTTCTGTACTGTACACTAGAATCAGCAAAAACGACAGCGCCATAGAAGAAGCCACCATAAGGCCACACTGTCACTCACGTTCCTGCATCCTAACTCCGAATGCAGGTGGTAAATCCAAACAGCGCATCTTGGTCATAAGGCTGGCCAGTCATTAAATAGCTAGGTCATTAAATGAGAGATGTCTGTAAGATCATTATTAACTGCAGGGGACACAAGTTATACATGGGAGGAAGTTGGTCCATAGACTACTACATATCTCAACAGTGAGCAGAATTTACATATTCATAGTAATACAAGTAGTAATCTTAAAGAAAAATATTATATACCAATAGGACTTGATTTAGGATGAAGTTATATCCCAGTAAACTCATCATAGGTGAAAATACCGTAAGTCAAACTTGCATCAAATGCACCTAACCTACTGAACATCACAGCTTTGCTACACAGCACACCACAGGATCCAGCTGTTTGCCTGGTGATTGTGGGGGGCTGGGAGCTGGGGGTTGCTGTTACTTAGCACAATAGGAGAAGATCACACCATATATTGCAAGCTTGGTAAAGTTCAAAATTCAAAACTGCAAGTACAGTTTCTGCTGAAAATATATTGCTTTCAAAGAATCATAAAGCAAAAAAGCAATAATTTAGAACAGAATTCAAAGGTACACACCACGCATATTAAAAGGGGGTAAAAAATAATGGGGGGCTAGTCATGGTGGCATGTGCCTGTAATCCCAGAACTTTGGGAGGCTAAAGCAGGAGGATCCCAAGTTTCAGCCCAGCCTAGGCAATTTAGTGAGTCATCTCAAAGCAAAAAATGAAAAAGCGCTTGAGATGTAGCTCAGTGTGAAGGCCCTGGGTCCAGCCCTCAATACTGAGGGAAGGGGCAGGGGGGGATGGAGAGAAAAGAGGTCCAGGTGTGTGGTAAGAAAAAGTAAAGGACAAAACACAAGTAAAACAAGGTAAATCCACTCTTCCTTACTGGGAAGAAGATAAATAACTGAAAAGTCAAGAGATAGCACTTAAGAAGTATTGTTTTTAATTACATGTGAGACTCTGCTATGGTTGCTAACATATTCGAATCACATCAGTGTTTGAAGTTATTGGAATGTCGCAAGAAAGTCATGTCCCCTCCAACAGAATCCTGTCTGGGCTGTTTACTTCTGGTCAGAATCATAATCTGTGTTTCGCTAACTTTTCCAAGTTTGCTCTTAGGAAATGTCATGAACCATTTTGTATGAAGGCCATTTCGAAACAAAAAAAAGGAAAACTGAGTTACTTTTGCTATCTGACCCCTATAGTAACTACAGTCCGTAGGGGGTTCTGTTGCCATCTGATTGACTTAGTGAAGCCAATTCACTCGTCAAAAAAAAAACAAAACAAAACAAAACAAAAAAAAACTAGTGGCGTGAGGCTTGTATTCTCCAACTCATGATGTTCTCAATGGTGTGTGAAACCAAGGCACAAGTAAAATGTCTATGAAGTTAATCTTGTGACTTTAAACATTGCAACTGAAATTGTAATCAAAAATTAACAGAGACCCTCTGATTCTCAGACATAAAACTCTGCCTCCATCTGTGTTTTCATCCACACCATTCAATGACCTCAGTTGGTTTCCAAAGCCTGAAGGGTTGTCTAAGTGCTCAGCTGAGATGCAAGTGGGTTCAACTTCAATGTCCATGGACTGGCGCAAAGAAGCTTTGGAGGATGCAGGCGGGAAGATGGCTTCTCTGACCTAAGTTCTCACTGAAGGGCCGAGTTGTGCAGCAAACCTGCCCGGAATGGGTCTCCATCCAACTGGAAGCCAGACTCACAGAGTCCTGCATGGAGCCACCCAAGAAGACACTGCCCTGGGTCAGAATTCATTTTTAGAAGCCTTTGGAAAAATTACTTATTAAAATGTAATTATCTAAGTCTTTTAAAATAGTGAAACCAGGGTTGGGGATTTAGCTCAGTGGGGCTGGGGATTTAGCTCAGTGATTAGAGTGCTTGCCTTGCAAGCACAAGGGCCTGAGTTCGATCCCCGGCACCACAAAAAATAAATAAATAAATAAATTAAGTAAAATAAAATAAATAGTGAAACCACTAACAGTGAAAATAGACTTGTATATAGCATTTTAAAAGAAATACAATCTTACTTTTAAATTAGTCCTTCTTGTCAGTATATTGAAATGCTTGGAATTTTAAGTAAATCATCCTCAAGATCCCTTCAATTTTGTGCAGGTGGGTGGGGCTTGTGGTGAGTGTCTTACATGCATGTAGACGAGATCCAGATGCCAAGAGGGAAGAAAGGGTCATTGGCAACATGTTAGAGGACAACATTGTAAACATCAAATCCCTTGATTGTAAGCGAGAGAAATTACTATCCTCAGTTCTAAAACAATGCAAGAACATGAAAATGTCAAACCCACAGTACTTTCATTCACTCTTCCTCTGGACTCAAAATATTTGTATTTTCTACCATCAAGAGAGTCACTTGAATGTATAAATATATTCATACTAACAGACATTTAATAAATACACATATGTGTATCCATTACAGACAGCTCACATGTGCATGTATGTATGTGTATGTTTATGTGTATATAAATTTTTGGAGGACAAAGGCCATCAGTAGATGATAAAGAATGCTCACTAGGTCACCATTTTCTAATTTTATTAACAAGCCTCAAAGTTGGAAAATGAAAAGAATCAGCATTTTTAAACATATGTCAAGAAGTATTCCCCAGGGAGGAGCAGGCAGACTGGTGTTTGGTCTGACCAGGCTCCTACTGGGCCTTCTGCTGTGCTTCCCTGACGTGCTGAGCATCAGCATGCACAGGCCGGGACCAAGAGGCTCTCCCAGGGCTAAGGTGAAGGCAGATGGCTCCCAACGCATGTCTGTAGCTGTCTTCTCTCTAGCAGAGAGCAGCAGTCTTATTTTTAACTAAATCCTGAACTCTTTGGGAAGTGGGGATCTTTTTGTGTTTCTCCTATATTGTCCAGGACACATACCCTTGAGAGCACACCGAGAGTTCAGGACACTGTGTGTTTCCTCGGGTTTATAGTTGAGGTTATATATGTTTCTGTCCTAGTTATTTACATAAAACTAGCTGTCAATTTTCAGGAAACAGATTTTCTCCTGAAATTCTAAATTTTAACTTCTTAGCTGTCAAAGAGTATTTGCCTGTGAGGTTTTAAGGAGCTATCTGTTACACAGATCCGAGATGATCAAAGTGTCAAGCTTTGCCTCAGGTGATTCAGCTTTCTGTAATTTAACAGTAATACCCAAACCCAGGTAGCTTCATCAACACTCCTTTAAAATACTATAAACACATACATGCATACAAACTTGGAAAGCTATAATATGATGTTGAATCCTTACCTTAAACTATTTATAAAAATTAACCCAGAATTCCTCAAAACCACAACATAAGAGCTAGACTATAAAACTTTAAAGAAAACCCAAGGATGTTTCCTAACACTGGATTTGGCATGACTTCTTGGATATGACACAAAAAGCATAGTTAATAGTACTACTCTGCCATAAAGAAGGATGAACTTGAGTCACTGTAGGAAAATGGATGCACCTTGAGACCATAATGTTAGGAGAAATCGATGAGACACACAATCTTAAATAGCACATGTTTTCTCTTAGACGAGAAACCCAAAATATAAATAAAACACAAAATAAGAGATACTAGAAAGGGGGGAGACTAATCTTTCTCAAAAGGGAAGGGGATCAAGAGGGAGAGGGGAAGGAGGAGAAAGAAACGGGATGAAAAAAGGAATTAAAATGTGTTTTGTACATGTATCAACTCCACACAAGGAATATAAATACCATGTACTGCAAACACATACTAATAAAGAAAATTATCTGAAAAAATAAAGAAAGAAGATAAATCATACTACATCACAGCTAAAAATGGCACCAAAGGACACTGTCACCAGAGTAAAAGGCAGCCTATGGGATAGGAGGAAATATTTGAAACCATTCACCTAAAACCCCATGAGGATGGATTAGTACCTGTGTGTTTGTCAAGTACACAACACACAGCCTGGAACAAAGATGTTACTACATCATTATTAATATCACAATTCTTCAAATCAAAATGTTTTTTGTTTCAAAATTGTTTTGAACTCTGAAAAATAAAGAGGTTCTATTTAACAGACATAAATTTTATGCATGAGATATCGACTCAATCCATTATTATGGAATTTAAAAAGGAATAAAATTGTCTCCTTTAGAAAACTTTGTTAAATAATAGTTTCTTTCCCTAATCAAATAAACAATACTTGTACAATTATACATATATAGAGTCTCACATTTGCTTATGCAAAAAAATAATCGAATGGTAATTACAAATGTTAGAAACCTTCTAGTTAGAGAAAGAAATATTGACAGTTGAATCCAGTAATGATGAAAGGAAAGTCCCCACTTCAGACTAGAAGGAAGCTGCTCCTCCTGGCTTAGGGAAGGTCTATAACTCCACTCACCTTTGTTTTCACCTATCCTGTAAAATACTCTCAGGCATTAAAGGCCTCCTTCCTACAGAATTCTAAGTTTCAAAAATATATATTATTTGGTTCCTTTGTAAAACATAACAATAGCTGACTGATCTGGTATTTTTATCATTTAGGAACATTAACAGACTATCTAAAACAAGTTATAATTCCAAACAAAACCAATAATATATGTGCATGTGCATTCCCTCGTTTGGGAGGTGTATTGAGGTTTTAAATTTATGTCAAATGTTTACTTATTTCTTTATTCCTGTATTTGATGGATATAAGAATATAACAAATATCGTAGTCACTTAAAAAGGTTTCTATTTTTCACACTATCTTTCAACATTCATCTCACATATCATAATACAGTGGTACCTCGGTTCACAAACTGAATTCTTTCCTCGATTCTGGTCACAAACTGAACTGAATGAGAACTGAATCAAATTTCCCCATAAGGTCAGCATTGAACATAACCATTGAATTTGATTTAGTTCTTGTAGAACTCAGTTTGAGACCAGAATCTTGGAAAGAATTAAGTTTGCAAACCAAGGTACCATGGCACGAAACCTCTCCCTGGGTCCATCATCATTCCCACCAACTGAGATGTCCCAAAGAAAAGACTAAATTAATTAAAATGTTATGGAGGCTTGGTTACACAACATATAGTCATAGATACTGCCCAGATACGTCGCAGAGGCCAAAGCAGGCACACCATGAGGTTATATACTACTCATGGCTATGCCTGTGAACAAAAATGCAAACATCTGACACATGAAGGTGACATTTTGAAAGAAAAAACTTCTTTCACTTGGTACATAAACTCTCTAGAGTTAATACTGAGACATCTTTGATTGCTTCCAAAACCCACTGAATGCAAAAGCCAGGTTGTCAAACCAGATCTTTGTTTACAGAATATAATCTAATTACCCATGGGTCTGTGTGGGAAAATAGTCCAGGCTCTAACTTGACATCAATGAGCTTTTAATATTACGAATGATCCACTTCATGTTCGGCCTCAGACGAAGTGTCACAACCAAAAATGTGCACAGTCATACAGAAATCAAGATCCTTTCTACATATATATCAGAAATCAAATTGCCTACTTCCTGTGTGGTTTTCTAAGATGCATTCATTACATACGTGAGCCCTTGGATTCAAGGATAATCTTGGCATTAGGAAGACTTCTCAAGGCTGATACAAAGATTAAGGACACCGTGCTTACTTTCTATACAAATTTACAGCACTTAATAAAGTCCCCGCCTACCTTCGGCACATTTGCATAAGAAGCCAACAGAGTACATGGACCCAGTGGAAAGGAATCCTTCTACCAGGAAAGGGACCAAGGCATGGCTGCAAAGCCCAGCATTTGTTTGGACTTTCACCAATATTGTTTTCATTATAGCGAGTTTAAATAAGCATTAGCAGCCTTGCTAGCAAAGAAATTAGTCCTTATGTGAATGCCCTATAAATACGACTGTTACACAGTGGAATAATAGGAGCGTGTAATGAAACTTGATTTCCAGCCAAACAAACATATGGACTTTCAAAATAAAAAAGGGAAATATGCACTATATGGGTCCCATGTGGGATGACTGAAGTCATCCACTAACATGCGTGTCTGGATTCTATCCATTTAGGAGCGCGAGACGCTTTCAGGCAGGGGACCGCTCTCACTGTCTCGGGTGTTGGATGTGAGAAGATGTGGTTTCCTGTGGGTTGGGGGAGAGGGTGAGGCGAAGCGTGCAACAGTTACCATGACTTTGTTCAATATGTTTTACTGGATAAAGTGATACTAAACTTCATGACATAGTATTATAATTACAGAATTCAGTATTATCTCAAAACAGGTAAAGAAGCCTTTGTTTTGTGTAAAATGATGACTTACAAATGTCTACCTGGCTTAGTTGTTTACATTAGGCCTCCTGTTAATTTCAGATATTCATTTATTCTTTAAGATATTTGCTTATTTGAAATCTTTATTGAGGTTTAAGAACTTCTCTTAATAAATAGAAAGTATCTCTCGATTCATTCCTATAATTCCTGTGGTTATATGCCTCATAACTCAGGACACTCTCAGCCTTCTGTGATAGCATAAAATACCAAAATAGTGAGCTGAATTACAGTTGAAAAAATCTACTTCAACATTTTATAGATTTCAGAATCAGTTAAATGCCAGTTAAATATAAGAGAAAACACATTTTATTTTGTTTTGTTTGGGTTTTATTTTTTTGCTTTTTTTTTTTTCTTTTAGCACCTAAAATTACATGGGTCCTTAGAAATTCTAAGTAGAAAGTAATGCTGTTAATTTGCTGCTGGCAATTTCCAACTGGGTATTTTGATCATAAGCAAGTTGATGGTTAAAACAACATAAACAAACAGGTCAGCACAAAGGAACATTCACACTCCTTGAAAATTCCCTGCTGTACATTCAAGGTTGAAAAATTCTTGAGTGAGTTATTTTGCTAAATAAGTCACCAGAAGGATAAAATCAAATTACCCAAAGCTTCAAATTTCATTGTTTCAATATTCAGAGTTTCTTTTTGTGCAACGAAACAGTTAGCTTTTTTTTTTTTCAAATAACACTATCATATACCCCAGGCTATGGTTTGAACAAAGACTCAGATCCTGTGTGTGGGAGAAATAAGTTGTGGGGAGAAGTTTTCAACAGTTACCAATGATTTTGTCAACACATTTTACTGGATAATGTGCTACTATCATGACGTGGGCAGTATTAGTAATTACAACATATGGCCTGATCTCAGAGTCGGGTGACGACTCGCAGTTGAATAAAGAGTTACAGGCGTTATCTCCTCGCTGGGTCTCGTCTGATCCTGAAATCTCCACTGTTCTCACCTCTGTCTTCTTTACTTCCTTTGTCGGGATTTTAGCTGTTCACTTTCTTCTTTTAGATTTTCGCTTAACTGGGACTTTTATCAGGAAGCGTTTGGGGTGGAGACGTTCTGGGTTTTCTTATAGCACCCAATGCTCGGTCCTTTCTCATGGCGCCTAGATTATAATTTCTTGTTTAGTATTTTCTCCACCTGTTCGATGTATGTTTCATTAGGCAGCGCTGTGCTGCTCGCCACTTTGTTCCCAGCCTCTACCACAACCCTGACACGTACATGTGCCTAATACACGCTTACTGACTGACTTAAATCGTGAGCAGATGAACAGCGAACGGCTGGGAAGTCTGCAGACCTGGCTTGCAGACCTGGCCAGGAGCAGCGCAGCTTTTGGAAAAATACCGAACGTGTCTTTGCCTTAGTTCCCTCAAGTTCAAAATCAGGAATGGGAGTAAGATGGTGTCTAAAAACTGGACAAATTAAAATTTTTACGTTTCTGTGCTGCTTTTTCAGAGCAGTCCTGCAGGGTACCATTTCATTTACCCGAAGCATGTTTTTCTAAACTGTGTGCGCCACGCTAAGGAGAATTGCATCCGTAAGTGAGCTGGCAGATAGTGACCCAGATGTAGAGCATTCGTTTAGCTTCTAAGGCAAAGTCTTGAGTTATTACTGACTTAAAAAGTAGTATCTACCCTACAATATTGAGACCATTGGTAAGGACCAATGGTAAATAACAAATTAGAACACAGCCTTGTTTTACCCATACTAACACAGATAAATAAGAATATAAGTATCATCACATTCAACTACCATCTCATTCTCCTCTCAGAATATAAATATCATCTCATGTCATTAGCCATTCTAAAAATAATCCTAATATAAAAGAAAACAACAGAAGCTTAAGAATGAATGTATAATCTTAGCACTATTATTGGATGAATATGTCTTGGCCATCGTCTGTAGGAACTCAGCCAGAAATTAATCAGAGGAAACATTCAGAGAGGAATACAGCCCACGTATCATTAATGAAGAACAAATGACTTTGAATTAACATACATGCAAAGTGTGTGAATCACGTACAGTTGAGGATTTCTTCAAGGAAATTTGTGCATCGAGAGAAACAAATTATGTTTTGTTTGTCTTAAATTCTCCCTTATCTTTGACCTTATCAGGGAAGCTGTCAGATAATAGTAGCTAACATTCATTCAGAATTTGCTATGCTTCACCTTCTATGCACAGACATATATTATTTCCTGTGTACAGATTAGGAACTTATAACATGGAGAAGGAAGCTGGGAATTGAACACAGGCGACATGAACAAAACCTGAGCACATGGTGACTGCACATGTTGTGCCAGATACTTGCTGTTTTTATTGTACTTCCTGCATCCAGCATAGTACCTGGCACATAGTAGATGCTCAGTTTACATTTGTTGGATTAGTGAACAGACAAATAGATAGATTCTGGAAGTAGATGGGGAAGCCAAAAGTGTGATGACAATTCAGGGAGCTGGTCAGGATGACAATGAAATTCCCTTTATTCAAGAAACATGATCTTGGGGCAGCGGTAAAGGATTTTAACATAGAAGTATATTTTTGATTCACATCTGTAGGTTTTCTTGTGTTGACATATAAAATAGTTTAAACGTGCTAACATCGGACCCTAAAAGCAAGATTTAGGTAGTATACTCCAATTTATAGCCCAGTTTGTGATAGAATATAAACTCCTGACGAGCACAGATTATAATGGAAATCTTGGCAGATTCTCAAGTATACTACTAGAATACGTCACGGTTTTTTAATTCTCTCCATTTTAAGCCCAAAATAATGTTAAATTAGAGCATTTTCCCTATGGGCCTTTAATCCAACAATTACAACTGCTCAATTTCATGTTTTTATGTGAGCATTGAACTTTTTCCAAGTCATCAGACAATTATTGAGGGATTTGTAAAAGGTTCATGAAGATGAAATGCTTTTAACTGGGACAAAGAAATGATCACGATTCTTCAACTACCATTAAAGTTTGTCAAACAGTGGTTCCAAATGCTAAAAGACAATGCGATGCAGTCTGAAGTCTTGAGGTAATGGTTACAAGACATGTAGAAAAACATAAAGTTGATCTCCTAGTGCACTACTTTACAGTCACGTGTCTGTGGTTTTCATCACCCAGTTAAGAACAACTGCTGGAAGACTCCAACATCATTCATCACCTTGCACATCTCTCTGCACCTAAAATGGCATGTAAGTAAACTAATGAGTTGTGCCATGAAGGCAGCCTAGAGAAATATAATTTACAAATATCTGCACATGGAAAATTCATACCTCAAGTAATCCTGGGAAAATCCTTTCTCAAGTGTATACCTTTAAAGTGAAGTAGACTAAAATGTACCACTAAAATAAAATTTTAAAAAAAATTTCAAATAAAGTAAAATGGATATGATAAACTGGTAGATTTGGGGTTTTTAAAAAATATTTTTATGTAAAACACCCCATGGGATCTTCCATGATGTTCCTCCGTCCACATGGCTATATTGAAGCTATCCATGATGGTGAATCCTCTAGCTAGAAGGATTTTGAATCTTGGAGTTACCATTTGGAGGTGACCCACACAAAGAGAAGCATCCGACTTACACAAGACTATGACGCAGTGAGAAGTAAGATTTTATTGTATTATTCGTTGAGATTGGGAGACGTTTGTTCATAACAGCTAGCTTTAATTACTGTAACATATACAAGACAGTTTGCATCAGATTAGTTGATGGGGAAAGAAAAACCTAAACAATATAACATTGACCTAGAAACTGAGCATGAGCTTTGAAAACACACAGCAGCCTGGGTGGCTAGAAGTCCTGACCTTCTTGAGTTGTAAAATCCACCTACATCTATACCTGAAAAAATAAGAAGTATTTTTGAACCATATTAGTCCAGTAAACTTCTCTGTTTCATAAGATGACTGAGTGCTGTCCATAAGAGGGACCTAGTACCTGAACCTAACACAGAAACCTGTGCTTGTGAGATAGTCTATGGACAAAGCAGACTCAGCCTTTTATACAGAGTGCAAGGAAGTGGGGAGTTCAGAGATCGACAGATTTGCAGGACAAAAGTTGGAAAATAGTCCTTAGCTATATGGTGAGTGTTGAATGGCTCTTTCAGAAGAGTTTTCACTGGAGTAAGGATGCTGTTGAGTCGGCTGGTTTTCAGAGTGTCAAAGTTGTCATTGATTAAATGGAACAAGTTTAAAAGTAGATCAAATCATTACTTCTTCCTACAGCCAGGAAACTTTCCATCCTTTCTCATCAGGCCTCTGATGGAACTTAAAACAGAGTTTGCTCACACTTGGCTCTTGATAGTTCTAAAA